>PVIR01000795.1:0-139158 GCA_004026965.1 Petromus typicus | reverse complement strand
AAGGCCTTGAGTTTGATTTCCCCCAAAAAGATACCCTATTATGTAACCACAGCACAATAATTAAAATCAGGAAACTTTAACATTCATATACTATTTTTACTTAATCTAGTACTTTAGTCCCCCCCTTCCATATTCTAGTTTTATTAGTGGCCTGATAATATTCTGGAAACATTACCCCCAAATCTAGAACCATGAATTGAACTTGGTTGTCTTTTTTTTTTTTTTTTTTTTAATCTCATTGAGAGTATCTTAATTTGGCTGTGCTGATCTCAGCCTCCTGAGGAGCTGAGATTATGCGCATGAACCACCCAGGGGCCTAAAGCAGGAGGAACACTGTGAGTTTGAGGCCAGCCTCAAGTATGCAGTGAGAGCTGCTGTTTATTTCAAAAAAGAGCAACAACAAAAAAATTAATTTTGGCAGATAACTATAAATTGATTTCTTTGCCAGTGTAAGGGGATGAACATGTTTTACAGAACAAATTAATCACAAATAGTATTTTCTTGTATAGAAACTACATGAATAGCATGATAGAAATGAAGGACCGTTACTTCTTTCTCTGCTTATAGACTCTCCTTTACTGGTGGAAAAGCTTAATCTACAAACAGATTTAAGTCCTTTTCACAGTGGTGGCAAACCAATGCCATACATGCCACAGGCGCTGTTTGTGGCATTGAAAGCACTAAAAGGTTCACATTGTTGCTTTATACTGCTTGTTTTCATTGCAGGAAATGTTTTCCTGAGCCAAGGATTTAGCTCAGTGGTTCAGGTGCCTGCCTTACAAACGCAAGGTCCTGAGTTCGATCCCTGGTAACCACATACAACAATGCCGGGCCTGGAGACTCACACCCACCAGCAATCAGAACCACATACCACAATGTGGAATGCAGTGGCTCATGCATGTAATCCCAGCACTCAGGAGGCAGAAGCAGGAGGGTTACTGTTAGTCTGAGGCTCACCTGGGCTACATAGTGAGCTTAGGGCCTGCCTGAACTACAAAGCGAGACCCTGTCTCAAAAAAAGAAAAAAAAATGTTTTCCTTTAGAAAAGCTCACATGCTGAAGTTCTAGTCTAGTTTACAACTAGATCTGTTGTCAGATGTTGTCATCATCCACTATAAAATTTGAGACATACTTGAAACAGGCTCCAGGGACTTCTTTCTTGACCTCTCAATTTTATTCTTTTTAGGTGCATCCTTGGGGAACTGTTCACAAAGAAGCCTATTTTTCAAGCTAATCTGGAACTGGCTCAGCTAGAACTGATCAGGTATAGCTTGTGTATAGCTTGTGTATAGACCTTGAGTGCCTAATTCTCTAATTTGTGAAACAGTTCAGTTACTTTAAAATTTACAGTAGTACCTCAGTTCATAGATGCTTTTGTTTTCAAACAATTTTGTTCACAAACAGAAGCACTTGGTAAAATATTGTTTTTGAACTCTGCATTGGGTGAACATGAACCTAGCCATCTTTTCCAGAATGATGAAATGGATTAAGTTTGTGAACCAAAGAGCCACTGTGCTAAATTTATACTAGAAGATTATACAAGTAAATTTCTCTTTGTCCAGTGGGTTTACCTCTATTTTGTCAAGAAGCTGTATTTCACATTATATAAAATGTGCGTGTGTGTTTTTTGCTAGGGATTGAATTTAGGTCCTATGCAGTTAAGAATGTGCTCTACCACTGAGCAGCACCCCTAACCCTTCTACATAAATTTTTGGGTCCTGTCTTGCATATTTTTATTAGTAATTCAGATAACAGCATACTAAACTATGCAGTGGTTCATGCTTGTAGTCCCATGTACACAGGAGATAGAGGCTCAGGACCAACCTAAGTAACATAGGTACATCTCAAAAATAGTAAGAACCGGAAATTGAGCTCAAGTGGCACCTTGCCTGCTTTGGAAACACAGTGGCCCAAGTTTGATCTCCAGTACCACCAAAAAAAAAAAAAACCATATATATAGTAAGAATAAAGCTGGGTGTGGAAGTGCATGCCTGTAAACCTAGCACTTGGGAGACTGAGGCTAGAGGTTCACCCTTGAGTTCACCCATGTAATTCAGTCTGAACTACATAGCAAGACCCTGTCTCAAACAAAAAAAGGAAAAATAATAATGCGTACTATTTCCAAGATGGCTGATAAATTCTTAAATTATATTAAATTTACATGGCTGGGGGCATAACTCAGTTGTATAGTATGTGCTTGCCAGGCACAAGGCCATGGATTCAATATCCAGCACCCAAAATAAACAAGAACAAGATTAAAATTTAAACTTAGGCCGGGCATGGTGACTCATACCTGTAATCCCAGCACTCAGCAGACAGAGGCAGGAGGATTGCTGTGAGTTTTAGAATATCCTCGACTACATAGTGAGCTCAGGGATAGACTGAAATACAAAGCAAGACCCTGTCTCAAAAATAATAATTATAATAAAGTAAAATAAAATTTAAACTTACTTAGCAAATAAACATTGAGTCAGTTATAGAACATTTTTCTGTCAAACATTATACTGTAGGGGAAAGTAAGATAGAAGTTTAATAGACATGCCTATTAAAACCTATAATAGAAGGTCTGGGGTTAGGATGAAATTTGAATCCCCCCCCCACAATAAAATTGAAAGGAAGAATATAATAAGCAAATGTAGACTTTCTAAAAAAGGAGATAAATAATAACTCATTGCTTATTACACACTAAATTCTCATTATCAAAACTTTTAATCTTGGGCTTTCCTCTATTAACTTTTCCCAGTAGAAATCTTTACAAACCATCCCTATAATTTCTTGTGCTTGAAATTAAAAATAACTGAACAGAACAAAATTGGTAATGCCTCTGTGAAAAATTTAAAATGTGCCTTATAAAATCAAATAATGTAGATCACTTTGGATTGTTATACTGGTATATTTTTCTGTTTTCCTTATTCTTTCTATTCTTAAGTACAGCATTCTACCTTTCTATATACCCTCTAATATAATAAGCAAAGATTCCCTAGAGTACAGGAGATAATTTGTGCTTCTAGAACTTCCAGAGTTCAGGATGCTAAGTTACTCACTGTCTTCTTGTTTTTTGTTTTTTCAGCCGTCTCTGTGGTAGTCCTTGTCCAGCTGTGTGGCCTGATGTTATCAAGCTGCCCTACTTCAATACCATGAAACCAAAGAAGCAATATAGACGGCGTCTACGAGAGGAATTCTCTTTGTGAGTTTAGCAAAAATGTATAGTTTGTTTCTGGTCTAGCTTAAATAGGAATTGGCTTTTTTTTTAACCTAAAGTGATAATGTCCCAGTTTACGTTGGTGCATATTTGATATTATATGATATTATGATATATATATTATATGATATTAGTTTTGTCATACCCTTTTTCTCATCTAAGGGCTTTAGACAATAAAAAACCATTTACTTTGAATAATGCATAAATGTCCTTATAGTCCTGTTGGTCTTCTCTAGGAAAAAAAAATTGGAAGTAGTGGCTTCATGTTTGTTTGCTTTTTTACTTGTATTACAGCTTTTCTTTCTTTTCTTTTTTGTTGAGATAGAACTCCATGTAGTTCAGGCTGGCCTAAATCCCAAATGCTGGAATTATAGGCATACACCGCTCTTGGCTCCAGCATTTCTTTTCTTTTTCTTTTTTTGAGACAGGGTCTCGCTTTGTAATTCAGGCTGGCCCTGAACTCAACTGTGCAGCCCAGGCCAGCCTCGAACTCACAGCAATCCTGCTTCTGCCTCCCAAGTGCTGGCATTCTAGGTGTGAGCCACCACACCCAACATTGTGGTGTGTGGTACCAGGGATCCAATTCAGGACCTTGTGCTTGCCAGGCAGACACCGGAACTATTGAGCTGAATCTTCAGCCCTTAGAGTTCTTTTGACAAAAGATTACAAGTTTAAGAACTGTAGGGCCAGACAAGTGTAGTGGTGCATTCTATAATCCTATCACCCTGGGAAATTTGAGTCAAGACTACAGGTTCAAGTTCAGTCTTGGCAACTTAGCGACGTGCAAAACCCTTTCTCAAAATAAAAGGTAATAAAAGGGTTGTGAGTGTCGCTCAGTTCATAGGCCCTGGGTTAGTCCCCAGGGTACTATAGGGTCATAGTGAACTTATCATGTTTTTCTTTTCACAGTATTCCTTCAGCGGCACTTGATTTATTGGATCACATGCTGACACTGGATCCTAGCAAACGCTGCACAGCAGAACAGACGTTACAGAGTGACTTCCTAAAAGATGTGGAGCTCAGCAAAATGGCTCCTCCAGAGTAAGTGCTTTTGGGCGTGTAGGGTCCCTAAACTTCCCCTAGGACTCAAATAATAGCTTTATTGAGAATCTCAAAATAATAATTTAAAAGAACCACACATAGCTAGTTCTCAAATGAGACATATCCTTGGATACTGTGGTTGATAGGGAAGTTTGTTTTACTGTTTCAAAAGTCACTTTAGCTACAATTTTTGTTCTAATTTGAGTTAGCAGTCTTCTTTCGTCTCTGAATCCCTGCATATTGCCCTATACAACCTCATTGAAAGTGTTCTTTGAATTTATCAATGACAGTATTGTAGCTTCCATCATTTGGGGTTTTTTTTCTTACTTTATTTATTTATTTATTTATTTATTTATTTATTTTTTGAGACAGGGTCTTGCTCTGTAGTTTAGGCTGGCCCTGAGCTTATTGTGTAGCCCAGGCAAGCCTCTAACTCACAGCAATCCTGCCTCTGCCTCCCAAATGCTGGCAGTATAGGTGTGAGCCACCACGCCTGGCATTTACATTTTCTTCTTTAGGAAAGACTACCGCCCTTAAAGAAATGGTTAGGTGTACATGCATTGGTGGTACCATTAAGCTGATCATGCCAAAGAAAAGCCCAAATTCATTTATCTCACTAAAATTTTCATAGTCTAAATGTGATTGAAATACCTAAGCTTTTTACTAAAATTTGTAAACTCCTATAATAGAGATTATATCATAAGATTTGGCTGACTCGGGCCAGGGAGTTAGCTCAGTGGTTCCAGCGCCTGTCTCACAACCACAAGAGCCCAGATTCGATTCCCCGGTAACCACATACAATACTGAGCGTGGAGACTCACGCCTAGCAGCAATCAGTATCACATACCACAGTGCCGGGCATGGTGGCTCACGTTTGTAATCCCAGCACTTGGGAGGCAGAGGCAGGAGGATTGCTGTGATGTGAGTTGGAGGCTGAGCTTAGGGCCAGCCTGAACTACAAAGCAAGACCCTGTCTCAAAAAAAAAAAAAAAATTTGGCTGACTTGTAGTAATTGTGTCATTGAGTATGGGAAAATCTGGAAATACACCAAACAAGACACAGTGGTAAACTCCATAGATGTGAAAGTTAACAATACTCTGTCATGGAGATTTGGTAGGCAGAATGAAGAAAGAACCAGTTGTTGGTCCTCATAGACCAAGTAACGGATTTTTCCCAGAGGCCTGATACATTTATATTGGTCCAAAATTTAAATCACCAAATTTCCTAGACTTATTATAGCAATTAACAAGCCAGTAATCTTTGTCCTTTCATTTATTCTCAGCTGAAATTGACTGTCTGTTTGACTTTTCTTTTTTTTGGTACTAGAGGTGAACCCAGGGGTACTCTACCACTGAATTACATCCCCAGCCCTTTTCATTTTTTGAGACATTGTTTCACTATTAAGTTGTTCAAAGGAGACTAGAACTTCAGTTTCCTTTAGTAGTGGTATTACATGTGTACACCACCACCACATCCAGCTAACTTTTGTTTGTATTTATATCGAAAAAGAGTATTTGACTAGAATATGGGCATATATATAGCACTGTATCCTTAATATTAGCAAGATTATCATTTCACACTGTATATATCTTGTGGTCTTACAGACTTACTTTCTCAGTACCATGTTCCATCATCCCTTTTTTTCCCCCAGAACTTTTATGTTTTCCTTATTATTTCCACTTCCTGTGTTATTTGCTTTCCTCTTTTAATCCTTTATCCTTCCATTCACTCACTACTGCATTACTTTTTGTTTTGTCTTTTTCTAGCCTTCCTCACTGGCAGGACTGCCATGAATTATGGAGTAAGAAACGGAGACGGCAGCGACAGAGTGGTGTTGTAGTAGAAGAGCCACCTCCGTCCAAAGTTTCTCGAAAAGAACCAACTACCTCAGGGGCAAGTGCTGAGCCTGTGAAGAGCAGCAGCCCAGCACCACCTCAGCCTGCTGCTGGCAAAGCGGAACAGCCTGTGGCTGGGGATTCAGTAGGTCAGTATGCAGTAGTCCTTTGTGCTTCTCTTTTCTTTACTTAGCACATTTTGGCAGATTTTCAAAGTCAAGGAATCTGCCTCTCTTTTTACACACCAGTGTAGGCCTTAGAAAAGAGGCCTCACTTGTCCAGTAAGGCCTTCAGAAAGAAGTTGGTGTCCTTGTTTATGGGGAGAACATAAGCCAAACCATGTTTGGTATATACTGGAAATAAGGAGTACTGTGTGGTACAAGACAGTGAATTAGGTAAGCAAAATCTAAGGTTGGGTCACTTATGTCTTCCCAGTACACATCATTTAAAGTCATACTGTATTAGGTTTGATAAGATCTAGGGAATAGAGTGTTAAATTACAATTACTGTGGGTCAGTGATGGGGAACCTTTTAGAGACCAAGCACTTAAAACTGCAACCCAAAACCCATTTATTCATCACACAGCACCAGCACTACAACTAAACCTAAATACTGAGGTTTTAGTTTAGGAAAAACAACTCTTAGCTAAATGCTCAGCTCCTGGAGCAACTTGGCTTGCATACCTGCTGCAGCATGCATGCCATCAGTGTGCCGCCACTGCCTGTAGTTAAGTCCTGTAGACTGTTACTTGGTCTAAATATATTTAAAACTGGATTATTACAATGAAATACTTCTTTGGTGCCATAAAGTTTTCTAAACTGCAGTATTATTCTGATTCACTTTCTGTTCCTTGTCCTTGTACAGTAGTGGTTCTCAACATTGGCTACACATTAGACTCATCCAAGAAACTTTTCAAAAAAAAAAAAAATATCCTCAAACACAATGCCAGATTTCTCAGGATGAGGCACAAAGCATCTAATTTCTTCTGTTCTGCTTACTGTGTAGCTCAGGCTGGTACCTAGCACACAGGCCTCCTGCTTCATCCTTCCAAGTGCTGGTATTACAGGCATGTATCATCATGCTCCTCTTGAAATTTAAAAACTTAGTAATTCTTACGTACAATAACAGTTGAAAGCCACTGACCATGAAGGTTGCAGATAAAATATAGTCACTTTCACACACAGAGTTAGTCTCTGTATTTCCAAGCAAAAATATAAAGATTAACAACCTGTGTCCTGACAATCTGATACGTGAAAAATTCTCAAAGTGAAACTTCATTCTCCAGATATAAGTTGCTGTTGCCAGTTGAAGAAGGCAAAAGGCCCTGGCCCTGCCTCATCCTCTTATATTGGCTCCGCTGTCTCCCCACAGGCCTCGGTGACATCACACAGCAGCTGAATCAAAGTGAATTAGCAGTGTTACTGAACCTGCTGCATAGTCAAACTGACCTGAGCGTCCCTCAAATGGCACAGCTGCTTAATATCCACTCTAACCCGGAGATGCAGCAACAGCTGGAAGCCCTCAACCAATCCATCAATGCCTTGACAGAAGCCACTTCCCAGCAGCAGAACTCAGAGCCCATACCCCCAGAGGAGTCTTTGAAGGAGGCACCCCTTACCCCTACAGCCCTGCCTTCAGCAGAACAGACGACCCCTGAAGTGTCAAGCACACCAGCTGACATGCAGAATATGTTGGCAGTTTTCTTGAGTCAGCTGATTAAAACCGAGGAGCCAGCAGGCACCATAGAGGAAAACAACAGTGACAAGAATAGTGGGCCACAGGGGCCCCGAAGAACTCCCACAATGCCACAGGAGGAGGCAGCAGGTAAACAGACCGGTCATGAATCTCACTGAGCTCAGGTGCCGTTGATCCTCTTAAAAATCTTTTAACATTTTATTTTTCACATCAATTGACCTCAGTTTCAGTTTTCTGTAACCTAGTCTACAGGAGAACATAGCACCATGGTGATGTATTTCTTACCCAACTTCTTTTATTTAAATCTCAAAGCTTCTTAAAGCACCTTGCATATACTGATTGTTTTTCCACTTTGTAGGATATAGGTAAGTAAAGCCCTTTCGTTCTAACCAAGGGAAGCACAGCCATGGCTGGAAATGTGTCTTGAACCACTGTGTGTGTGTAGTGCCCAGCTGGTCCTAGAGCAAACTGTTGTCACATTGTATTTCTTTACCTCTAGTGGAGTGGATGCTGGAAGATCCAGTCAAGAAAACCCCAATAAAATAATCATTTTAATTTCTTGAAGAACAATTTGGTAATAGCTCTAAGCAGATAATTAACACTATATATTTCCTTTTGAAAAATAACAGTTTATAAAATGATACCTTTAAGTATGTGTTTCCTGAAAGAAACAATGGAATGGACTACAACATTATAAAGAGGAAAACAAAATCTGAATAAAGGTATTATACCTTGATCTCAAATGTCCACAACATGCAATTTATTAGAGAAAAAAGAAGTTCAAGTTCTCTCATGAAATCTGATTCACAGTCTATTTGCAAAATCTAACCCAAGTGTTTTCAACTCTTTGGAAGTTTTCACTGTCAATGAAGAGCCCATGAATTGGGGAATAAGAAGAGGCACAAGGGCCGAAGAGGTACACTGACCCTTCACCTCTAGGGACCTGCACTCATCTTTCACGTGGGATAGTGCAGAAAATACATGCTTTATTTTCAGTACTCTAAGGTCATTTTTCATGCTATTTTTCATATATGAAGATACTTAAAATTGGAAGGTAATAAAGAAAATTAGTTCCTTACTTTACAAGTAGGAAAACTGCCATCCAGGGAGTTTAAATAATTGGCTGTAGTCCATTGGCAAAAACTGGAGCTCATGTGCTTCTTGATTCACTTTGCTACTTTGTCATGAGCAGTTGTTTCTAAGAGACTCTAGGACCCAGTGTCACAGAACAGGCTATGTAGATATAAAGCAGCCTTTGTCTCTCACTCAGGTTTTGACTCTTCTCTCCTCCACCCACCGAAAAAGATTCAGCTCTATTGAAAATGCCTAGGTTGGTCAAGCTATAAAGCATAGTGATCAGGAGAAACCCACTCAGTAATTGAACCAACAAACTGTCAGCCACATAATGAAAGTGAACTGATACTAAGGCCTGACGGACCTATGGCCAGAAACCATTGTATTTCCTTTTCAGAAGAAAACCTGAAATACCACAGCTAAATCACTGTAGTCTCCCCTGAGCTCCCTGGTTCTTGTTTCTTCCTTGATGCCACTTTCTTGGCTGTCACCCTGTTCATTAGCACTTCCACCAGAGGGCAGACTGTGTAAGCCTCCCTGACAGCCTGTTAGTTGGCTACTCTTCAGTTTATTCTGTACTTGTTGGAAAAGGGCAGTGGTTGAAATCTAATAAATCAAAAGAAGTTAAGTTATTTTTACAGTTACTTAGTACTTCCCTGCATTAGTACAAAACTTAAAGATTGACAACATTAACAATTTAAATCGTAGAACAATATGATTTGTAATTCATATTTTTTAATTCCTTTAAGAAGTTTTAACTTTAGTTCTTTACAATCCATCTGTGTTGCTATTTTGAAATAGAATTTTCATTTTATATATGTGAATTTGAGCCCAAGAATTAATTCTGTTGAAACACACAATTAGGCTATTTACATAAAAGATAAAGTTTAAATATGAAAAGTGGTATAGTTTGAAAATGTAAGTTTAAATTTGCCCACTTTTGCAGTTACGGATTTTTAAAGTTGTTTGCCCTAAGTATTAAAACATCTGGTGTTCTATCTTCTGTATTATCTCCACATACTTTTAAATGACTGGTACTTTAATGTCCTTATATATTAAAAAGAAAGATACATAGTGTTGATAGCAAAAGGCTTTGAAATCATAGGTGCTTATAGTCCATTTATCATGTCAGGATATGTATTCTTCAAATTATAAGTTTTCCATAGCTAATTTTCTCTCCTTAAAGTCATTTTTCCCTGCTACCCACCACCCAGGCCATCAGTCTACAGATAACTTGGTGGGTATACTACATATCAGATGAATAACTCCTCCCTGCACTGTCCTAGTTTTAAAACTGATAATTGGCCAGGCATGGTGACTCACTCCTGTACTAGCAGCACTCAGGAGGCAGAAGCAGGAAGATTGCTGGGAGTTCAAGGCCAGCCTGAACTGCTAAGCGGGACCTTGTCTCAAACTAAAAAAAAAAGACAAAAACCTCATAATTGACACTGGTAACCTTAACCTCTCAATCCTGGGAAAACTGGGACTATTGATCAGCTGCCTGGTATATTATATATAACATCTAACTCTCGTCCTTACACTGCACAATCTAAAATTTTATACAGTATTTCCAGAATGCTTTCATCTACATACTTAGGGAATACAGACTTACTGTTTTTGTAAAATAAAATCAAGGTGAATATGCTTAATATGAAAATATTTTAAACAAAATATTGTTTTCAGCTTTTCTAAGTAATGATTTCATATTACTGCTAGCTCAGAATGGTAGAATAACTATATGGATATTTTAAAACATGCTTCCATGGGAAAAGAAAAATCAGTCATTTAGAAGATATTCCAAGCCTTTTTTTAAGTAAGGTGACTCTCAGTTCTCCAAAGGTACTGTTCTGACCATACTTCTGTCTCAGTGGTTTCGTGTGTCCTCAGTCTCACACCATTTTACATCTTTTCTCTCCTGCCTTTGCAGGAGTTCGTTATCAGACAAATGATTGCCATGATTAGGCAAATTTAAACAGCAGTGGAAAAAAGAAAGTCTTGAAATGGTTTAAGAAAGACATGCTCAGCTGGTAGCATTGCCTATCATCTGCACACTGTGGAAGCTGAGGCAGGAGGATTGTGGAGAGTTCGAGGCCAGCTTAGGCTACATAGTGAGTTGAAGGCCAGCTTGAGTTAACATAGCGAGTCCCTATCTCAAAACACCCGCGCATAAAAGATGTTAGAGAAGACCGAGTCAGTATTAGTTCCTAAATACTAAGTTCTTGACACTGTCTCTAGGATAAATGTTCTTGAGTACGCCATTTTGTATGACACTGTTACTTCATTCTCTTAAAAAAAGGTGCAAAAGGTAGGAAAATAAAATAGAAACTAATGGTAGTTTATTATTAACTGTTGAGGAAGTTGAATGACAGTATGGTGGTTAATACTCCTTTCTTGAGAATATGATTAGTGGGATAGTGACTGAAGTTTGTATGATGGTAATGAGTTTTTATTTATTTCGTCTCTCTTGTACATTTAGTTTTATTTTGGGTTAACATATGTGTTCAAATGTTCTGTAAATGTATTAGCCAAGTTTCTATAAGGTCTCAGATGTACAGCAAGATGATGTCCTAGAAATGTGCCCTCAGCATGTATATTGTCTCCTCCCATCTTCCTTCTGTCTGCTTTATCCTCAATAACATTTTGATCTAACAGCAACAAAAGAATGGCGAGGTTGCCAACAGTCTACATTAGAACAGTTCTAGAAGGAAGGAAATGGAGGAAATCTAAGACAAAAATCAGGATGATGGTTTGAAACATATCATCCTTTACACAAGCTGTTAGATCCAGAATGCATCTGTTTTAACAATTTGATTTTATTTATAAATTGCACTTTTCTGATCCCAAGATTTTATTCTTTACATATTGGGTAATTTGTATTGATAATTGTCTATGTCGGGCAGTGTGCGTGTATGTGTGAGTGCGTTTGTGCTTATAATCACATGTGATTTTTAAGACGGTGTTTTAAAAAAAGTAACCCTTCCACAGCATGTCCTCCTCACATTCTTCCACCAGAGAAGAGGCCCCCTGAGCCCCCTGGACCTCCACCGCCGCCACCTCCACCCCCTCTGGTTGAAGGCGATCTTTCCAGCGCCCCCCAGGAGTTGAATCCCGCCGTGACAGCCGCCCTGCTGCAACTTTTATCCCAGCCTGAAGCAGAGCCTCCTGGCCACCTGCCACATGAGCACCAGGCCTTGAGACCAATGGAGTACTCCACCCGACCCCATCCCAACAGGACTTACGGAAACACTGATGGGCCTGAAACAGGGTTCAGTGCCATTGACACTGATGAACGCAGCTCTGGTGCAGCCTTGACAGAATCCTTGGTCCAGACCCTGGTGAAGAACAGGACCTTCTCAGGCTCTGTGAGCCACCTTGGGGAGACCAGCAGTTACCAGGGCACAGGGTCAGTGCAGTTCCCAGGGGACCAGGACCTCCGTTTTGCCAGGGTTCCCTTAGCGTTACACTCAGCAGTTGGGCAGCCATTCCTGAAGGCAGAGGGAAGCAACAACTCTGTGGTGCACACAGAGACCAAATTGCAAAACTTTGGGGAGCTGGGGGCAGGAACCCCTGGGGCCAGCAGCTCAGGAGCAAGCCTTCATTGGGGGGGCCCCGCTCAGTCTTCGGCTTATGGAAAACTCTTTCGGGGATCTGCAAGAGTACCACCAAGAGGGGGACGAGGGAGAGGAGTTCCATACTGATCTAGAGAGTCCATTGTCCTGAAAATTCCTTCCCTGTTGATCTTTCCATCCAGTCCTCTGAACATTTAATGAAATCATTTTCCAGGGTGAGGTAATTATCTGCATTTGGCTACTGCAAAGCTGTCCATTGTATCCCTTGCTCACTTGCTACTAGCAGGCGACTTATAAATAATGATGTTGGCCCAGCTCCCTCTGGGTGGGCCATGGCTGGGACATTCCCTTCAGCTGCCTAGGATAGTGGGGTACGCAGGGGGCCATTCTACTGAGAAGCAGATTCTGTGTTAGCTGATTGCCTGCACTTGAGCAGAAGAGAGAAAAGTGTCCATTTTGAGATGGCTCAGGCTCTTTGATTTTTAAAATTTTAGGGTTTTTTTCTTTTGAATTTTAATATAGATTTTTCCCCACTTTAAAGAGAATAGTGTTCACAGTATTTGAGCTGCTCTTATGCTTTTGCTAGAAGGGGAGCAGAGTGGCTTGGCTGAATTAATAAAAGTTTCCTTCCTCTCCATCTCACATTTTTGTTTATAAGTGAACACTCCTCTGTCCCCATTGAGCATCTTGAATATAACTTTTTTCCAAATAAATTACTCATTCTTAAAGTTTGCTGCATTTTGACAAAAGCTGTGCCTCCCTCCTGCATGATAAAGCAGGTTGTAGAAAGTGGCATTCTTGGGCAAGCAGGTAAACTTTACCACTGTCTTTACATTTCTACCCATGTCCTCCTCCCCTTACCCTCTCTCTCCCTTCTGCCTTTCTCCATTATTCTCTTTCCCTGTTTTTCTCCCTCTTCTTCCCTCCTCCTCTTCCTCTTCCTCGTCCTCATCCTTTTTTTTTTTTTTTTTGAGGCATTTGTTTGGAAAAAATGTTGAGATGCCCAAGAACCTGGAATAATTCTATAATTCTTTACTTTTTTTAATAAAAGAAAGGAAATTGAAAATTCTATATTGTTCTCTGTAACTCTTCAATTCTAAAATGTTTTTTTAAACCATGTTCTGATGAGGATGTTGATTTGTAAATATGGACAGCATAGGACTGCTACTGAAGTGTGGTTAGCAATGATGCCTCATATGCCTAGAGGGCTAATAGGAATTAGTATATTGTTTACACGTATATTTTATGTCAAAAAAAACCCTCCCTCTCAAACAGCAATGTGATATTGTCAAAGAGAAAAGGAACATCCTGAAAATACATGGAAATGTAACCTAGTTTAGAGTGGGTATTTTTCTGAAACTTTATCAATACCTGATATCCTTTTTTAAAAATAATAATATGAGGAAGAACAGTATTGACATGTACATATCCTAGCATGTATATCCTGCCAATTCCTTAGGGGTTTCCCTCCAGTGATTTGGTTTTGGTTTTGGTAAGAGGGTTGAAATATGACTTCCTGGCAAGAGCTTTGCCTTATCATAAGCAGGGATGGAAAAGAGAAAATTTCTCAAGATAGGCTAACTTGGGAGACTTCTTGTTCTGACTTCCATTCTAATGAGTACCAGCATATGGCGTGTTTTAAAAACAGGTACATGTCATAGAACTACTTAGTATAAAGTTAGACCTTCGTGAGTTGTAGGTTAACCCTCTTTTACAAAGAAAAGACAAACATGCTGTAGCATCATGGAGAATAGTTTTCAAAACTCAAGTTTGATGTTTCAATGCCAAGTTCTTACATTAAAAATAAAATTATAAGAGAAAGGTGCATTAATTTTAAAAAATCTTTTAAAAAATGAGAACCCTCTTCAGATACATGAAGACTTCCTTTCCCACTACTGAAATAGGTAGAGATTGGTGTGTGTATTTCTTTATTATTCTCTGGTTTTTGGTCTGACCTTGCCCTTGGGGCCAAACACTGATTGGTAAGAGTAAGAGAACTTTCTAGCCATTGTGGCTTTGATGGCTTTTTATACCAGTGTGTCAAATTAGATTTACTAGGCACATTGACATGCTCTTGGTAAATTTAATTAAAGTTTATCTGAGTCTTTTCTCTCTGTTGACTTCTTAGTCTTCAGATGCGGGCCTTTGTATTTTAGAGTACTCAGAGTTGAGGTATTGGGCCCTGTTTCCCCTGTTTTTCATTAAAAAGCTGAGCCTTGGATACTTAGAAAAGTATCTGTTCGGTGAAAAAGAATTGTTTTCCCATCAAATATGAATAAAATTCTCTGTATATTTTCATTGTATTTTGGTTATCAGCAGTCATCAATAACTTTTTCCCTTCTCTTTTTCTTTAAGTTTAATTATGCCAAAAATTCTGAATGATATACATAAGCTTCCATTCCCCATCCCTGCTAGGGAAGGGGGCGGGTATATGTGTGAATGTGTGTGCATGTATGACCCATCTCATCCCTGCCACCATTTTGAGAGTCTAACCTTTAAAATTAAAAAAAAAAATATATATATATATATATATATATATATATATATATATATATCTTGTAATTTTGGCTCTTTCTAAAAAGCAGAGGAAAGAGTCATTTAAATACCCTAGAATCTGTGGGAAAAGAAGAAAGTATTTGGTGATTTTTCAACTGTGTCATAAATGTGATCATAGTAAAAGGTTTGAAGAGCAACTTGACTATTCAAAAAATCACAAATCTAATTATTCCATTTAAAAGTGGTTTTGATTTTAACTATTGTACCATGAGAGATACGAAGCTTGTGACATACATTATTTTGAACAGATGAGAAGTCTGATTCTGTTCACAAATGAGAGACAAAACTGGTTTGACCATGATCATTTTTGTGGTTTGGATAAACAAATTTGCTTGACCCAATTTCCTCAGTTTTTTCTTTAACTGTTCATAGAACAATGAGGATTTGAAAACAACATTAGCTGTATGTTTAAACCAGGGCAGTTAGCACAGATTTGTAAGTAGGACTTTTGTTAGCTTATGCCATAAACACCCAGTCGTGTGTGTGTGTGTGTGTGTGTGTATTTGTAATATGCATATATAGATGCAGTGCTAAAATGGTTACCAGCAGGTTTTGAGAGAGAGTGCTGCATTAGAAAAGTGTCAGTTGCCACCTCATTCTCCTGATTTCTAGGTTCCTGACACTGTATTCCTTTCTCTCTCTTGTTTTTGCCCCTCACCAGATGTACCTTGTCTGTGTACAGATATTTTGTAATATATTAAATTTTTTCTTTCAGTTTATAAAAATGGAAAGTGGAGATTGGAAAATTAAATATTTCCTGTTACTATACCACTTTTGCTCCATTGCATTTACTTCTGATATCAATACCCTCTGAGCATATCTCATATATGAAGGACATTTTTCCTCCACTTGTATCTTATGGGTTCTCTGTCTCAGAATAGCTTATAAACTCCATTAACTAATGAAAATGAAACAAAACAAAAAATCCTTAGAATTTGAAATGGTACCTAAAAACGCTAGGCTAGAAACTAGAGAATTTTTTTTTTTTAATGAGAAAGGAACTTTTTTAAAAAAAGTTGAAAACAGTTACACAAATAATGGTGGTACCAAGCCATCAAGAGTTGAGCTTCATGTACCCTGACTCCTCCTGGCAGGAGAGGTAAGTGGGT
This sequence comes from Petromus typicus, assembly GCA_004026965.1. Taxonomy (NCBI): domain Eukaryota; kingdom Metazoa; phylum Chordata; class Mammalia; order Rodentia; family Petromuridae; genus Petromus; species Petromus typicus. Next base: position 123,077 of record PVIR01000795.1, on the reverse strand, counting down.
TTGAGCTCAACAGTCTTCAAGGAAAGCGGGTAAGAAACTGCTTAGGCCCGACGAGTAGTCCTTAAACCAGGCTCCCCATTATCCCCCCAGCCTGGTTCCCTTAGTGTTAGTAGGGTGAGCATGCAGATTTGTGTACCTACTCTGTTGAGGTTTCCTGATGTGTTGGCAATCCAGAAAGTGAATCAAAGTTTTTGAATGGTTAAAATCAAGTCCCTATTTCTGGAAACATGTCATATCTCCACCTAAGGAGTTGTTTTCCCTTCTTTTCCCTGGCTTAGAACACTAAGGACAAATGTTTCCTTGTAGTAGGTGCTATAATTCCGCCACTTAAAACATTTTGGAAGAGAGCAGACAGAATCCACTGGGAGAGGAGAAAAGTAGATGAAAGTTGTTAGTGGGGCAAGAAGGTTTTACAGGGTTAAGGGGTGTACCAGAACAAGGAAAAGTAAGAGGAAGTTAAATTCAGAAACTTCCGCTGATAAAGGTTGCCAGTCTGTTCTTGAGCCCTCAGAATTTTTGATGTTCTCTCTCCTATGGGCTGTCACGCCTTTTTTACCCAGAAGGAGAATGGAAAACTAAAGATGGCCCAGTTCCTGCTTAGTCTCCAGAGGAAAGGAATTAGTTTTAAGTTTGTATATTGTAAGTTCATGACTAAGAGGAAACTTTAGTCTGCTAGAGAGTATTGTTTCCACCTTACACCAGTGGCTGTCTTGATTCTGGGACTAAAGGCTACAGGCCTGACCAGAGTGGACTCTTCAGTATCATCCCTGAGGCCATTTCTGACTAGACATAATACTGTTTGGCGTGGCACTATTCTCCTGGGCAGATATGCTTAGCCACGTGATAAGGCTAACACCTCAAGAAAGGTACCAGTTAACATTCTTGGTGCTAAACTAGAATTTCTGTTTTTATCAATAGTTGTTCTGTGACTTGACTTCTTCGAGCTGAGCGATTTGACGTCACACTTTAGTCACTGTGAAGGGCTCAGTGGAACAGGAATGGGGAGTTGTGTAGTGATGAGATGCCCCGCTGTTCCAAGGCAGTGGGCTTGCTGAGTCCTCTGGTTGTCCTGAGAGACAAGGTGAGCATTCCCGATCCTGGTCACTCTTGCTGTCCCAAGTGCAGCACCCTTGTGGACGCTAGATCGGTGGGAGAGTACTCCAGCGAGGGTGGGGACAGGAAGCCACTGGTGTACCTCACCACTCCTCTCTGTGGGCAGTTGTCTCTGCATCCATCCACCCACTTGTGATCCTCTTTCTTCTCTTCTCCCCGTGCTCTGACTAGAATGTGATTTAAGCCTTCCACAGATAATTGATTGCTTTACCCTGCTCAGGGTTTAGGGTTGCTGCTGTTGCATGGTTTTGAAGGGTCTTTCGAGGTGTGTAATTAGACAAATGTCCAACCAGATTCTCTGTTTATGTAGTAGGATTTCAAGGGGGCAAAATACTTCCTAATTACCAAACGCTGTGAGTTTTTGTTTCTTTTCTAATTGAAGTTATATGGGGTACGAGAGATTCTTTTTTCTGGTAGTGAAAGTCAGGGATCATCTTTCAGTAATCCTGCTTCCCCTCTTTCACCCTTCACTTTTTCTCCTATATCTGAGATTGTTGCTCATTCTGGTGCCATTTCTAAGTAGAGTCACAGATGGTGTCTGTGGAAGGGAAAGCTTAGTAAAGAGTTCTGGGGTCAGATAGAAAACAGACAGGGCTTGTTTTGATGCCACGGTGACTATTCACCGGGCACCAAAATGCTCTCGCAACTGCTTTGCTCTCACTCATCGTCTCTTACCTCAAAACTGGCAGGCCAGGGCTGCAAGAAAGAGGCTGGTGTGGAGTCAGCTTTACTGCCCTCTAGATGGACAGTCCTTGGCAACACTGTCTTGCCGTACAGCCCTCAGCTGCAGCAGATTTGAGAGAGCCATGAAGAAAGACTCTAGGACCTAAAATAGATGGATTTTTGATGTCACCTCTGGCAAGATTATAAACTTCAGGGAGCTGATAGTTGTAATGGAATAAAGGACATTTTATAAACCATTCCTGGAGGAAGCAGTGTGAAGGAACCTTTTAGGACCATGATAGAGCAGCAAGAGCTAAGTGAGGAGCAGAGCCTCTCTGGTGGGCTGTCTCGGAAAGGTATCCTCTCCCTCCGTGCTTCTGAAGGTCACTGATACCTGAGAGACGTCCTTGGTGAGGGTCAGCTTGGGGACGATTGCTTGCCCTAGACTGAGGCAGTGTTGAATGCTTTGGGGCCTGTAGGAAACAATGAGTTCAAAGGTAGAAATGTAAGAGATAATTTAGGAAATTTTAAGCTTGGTCTTAAAGTGAAGACCGTAAAATGAAGCAATAGAAAAGGTAGGTAGAAGGCTGAGAGGGGAGAGCTAGAGCAGTCGTGTGGCTGGGCTGTGGAGGGTCAGGCACGGGAGGGGAGGGAAATGGCTGAGCCAGTGAAATCAGGAGGTGGTTGCCTCAGAGGCCCGTGACTTGTTTCAGGGAGTTCCTGGTAAAGCACTTGTGAGCAGAGCTCCCTTGGTCGCAGTAGGAATATCTTCAAGGTTGAAAGATGGGCCTGGAACCCTGAGGCGGGGCAGGGGTGGGGTGCAGACTCTGTCTGCAGAGGACCTGGGAAGACGAGCAGAGTGTTAGGTGGTTTCTGTGGGACTCGCGCTTCGCACTGCCCCCTACGCAGCCGAAGGGCGATCCAGGAGTGAGAGGAGTCGCGTTAAGAATGACGTTTGCCAAGTTTTAAAACTCCCGACAAGTAGTTTGTGAATTTTAGGTCATTCTGGAAATTAACATCCCTTTCTCCCTTGTTTTAGATTTAAATGAAGGCAGTGCGCACGAGCAAACAGACTAGGATGTGTGAGTTGGAGTCGTACAATGTGGAGGCCACAGAGAGACATGAGTTTGTTTAGTTCAGCGCCAACTTCGGCCAGTGAGAAGCCAGGCCCGGGAAGGTCGTGTCAGGAGAAGAGGGACACACCTCCAGGACCTGCCCGGGTCGGGCACTGTGCTGACTGCTTTGCCCTTAGTGTCTTAGGCATCTTGAGGCTAAGGGTTGGAGGAGTGAAAGGCAAGTCCCTTTCATTGTCTTGAGCCACTGTGGTGATAAGAAGGAAACAGTGGCCACTTTTTCCTCTCCGGCCACGCAGGGCTCACCTAGAGGAAGTGAAGGCTGTGTTTGAGAGTGGGGTGAATCTAAGGAAGTACTCGCCAGACAGTTGAAAGGTGCAGATTACTTGTCCATTCTAGAGACCTTCTAAAGTGACAGTCATTGGCAGGTCTGCTGAAGAGCGAAATTAATTTTAGTACTGGGGTTGATTTTCATTCTACAAATCAGGTCATGACCTCAGAGTATAAGGCCAGTCTTAGAAATAGGGAGCAAAATGAGGTTTTCTGCCTGAGGCATCCTCAAAGAACTTAGCGTTTATGTTGTGCTGTGAAGCAAAGAGATAAATTTCTTTGGTTGCTGTGCTTGTGGGGTTTTTTTACTTTTTGTTTTTTGGGGTTTTCTTTAATGTTTTATATCATGTCTGAAATTGGGTGTATGATTTTGGAACACCAGTGTCAAGTTTGGGGCAGGTGGAAAAATGAAAGCTGACGGAACAAGATTATGTCCCTTGTGGATTTGTTTCACGTGTCAGGTCCAGTCAGGAAGACAGGAGGGAGGGTTCTCTATTTACGTGGGTATAAGAGCCGCGTTTCATACCTGGATGGGAAATGGGAATTGGCATTTAGAAGTCAGTGCATTATGGCAGGTTACAAACTATACCCTGCCATGAGGCCAAGGCAGAGAAGTAACCCAAAACATGGGGTTCATCAAAAACTATCCTTAAAATTAAAGATGGCAGCACACAGAACAGAGGAGGAAGGTGAACTGCGGGAGGAGACTTGTGGAATTGTGAATTGCTGGACCAGAATGGCACAGGGAAGGAGGCTTGGGAGAGCATTCTTAGCGGCCTGAGTGAGGAACTGGAATTTGGCGTGCTGAGCAGTACAAGGGGGAGAGCATAAGGAGATGAAAGCGGGGCGGGCACTTCTGCCACTCCCCTGAGTCCAGGAAGCACAGAAGTTCTCTGGGATGGTGGTGGTCTCGCCCAGGCACACTCAAAGGGGGCTGGGGGACCAGAAAGAAGGGAAAGGGAGGGTCCACAGGAAATGGCTGGCAGCTTAGGCAGGAGGGAGGCAGAAAAGCCGCCCTCCAGACAGTGGTCCCAGGACACACTGGTGCTGGCGGTGATGTTGAGGAGTTGGTGAGAGGCAGCTGCTTACCTCCTTGTTTCTGCAGAGGGGGTGCTGTGTTCTGTGGGGAGTGCAGGAGGGCCCCTGTCCCCGGAGGGCTGGGGAGCAAATACAGTGTGCAGATGGTAACCTGCTGGGCCCTGGGCAGGGTGGAGAGTCGGGCGAGAGAGCTTAGTGTGGGTTGTGCCCACAACTTCAAGAATGCTAGCCTACTCTGGATCTGGGAAAGAAAAGACCAACTTTTGCCAGTTTCTTCCCTTTAATGCTTTGGAAATGGGATATGACTAGCCTGTGGCAGCATGTGCCTGTGGATGCACAATTCTCCAGCTTGCTTCTTGGAAGGCCTTTTCCTGTCCTTCCCTGGGGGTCATTTGTATCTCTGGTTCCTGCTCTTACAGCCATAAAGTGGGAGCCCCATTTATTAATTGGGTTGGGACTGGGGAGGGGGCCGACGGGGGACTCTTTAGTGTGGCAGGCGGGGGTCTTCCCGAATGAGCCCATTAGCCAGCCCCAACGGCAGCCAAAACGGGGCTGCAGCCAAGTCCTCTCCGTTTCAAAAACCCTCCATCGCCTGCAGCAGATCAGAACAAGGCCTGCGGGAGCCCTTAGCTTCTGATTGCAGCTGTGAGGAAGGACAAAACAATTTATAGGAAGCCAAGTAGCTCCTGTCTCACTGTCTTCCTTTCTGACTTTGGGGAGGAGAATGGGATGTTGCATCGCCTCCTACCATGGCTTCTTTAACAAGCGTGTTCAGTAGGGAAAATAGGAGTGTGTGGACATTGGTTGGGCATTTATATTGATGCTCTGGATGTGTCTACATCTTGCTTTCTTCCTATCTACACAGTTGTGTTGGACTCCCAGCTGCTACTTCTGTGGGGCTTCCTAGCACGAGCCGAGTGTGTGCTGTGGGCCAGGGGCGCTCACCGTGCTCCTTTGCCCTGCCCTGGCTTCGGTCTCCTGTCTAGTTCATTAAGACTCAGGCTGCAGGGTGGATCCCTTCTCTAACTTCTCTTCCTTTAAATGGAGGGACTTGAAATTTATTGGGAGGTGTCCTGCCAGTACCATCTGGGGAGCTTCTCTCTACAGTGGCCCAGAGAGGCGCGAAGGGCAGGCACTTCCTGATGGAAGGACTGACTCTGGCATAGATGGTCAGGGCTAGGAGAGTGGTCGTGTCGTCCAGCCTTTCCATTTACAGAGCAGGAAACCGAGGCTTGAAGGGAAGTGTGGCAGCCACATGGTCACAGTGACTGAGTGCAGCCAGCTAAGACTAGACCCACCCTCCCTCGGTGTAGAGCCCCCAAATTTAAGATCGACCCCTCCTGGACTGGCAGTGTAGCTCAGGGGCACTGTGCCTGCCTGGCAAGTGCAAGGTCTTAAGTTTGATTTCTGGTACCAAAAAAACCCCAACTCTTTCCCGAGAGTCCTGGGCTGTGAGATTTTGAGGGGGAAAGGACAAATAGTGAGGGGGAAGGTAGACTTAAAGCCTTTAATAGAAAAACAGACATTTTAAGTATTTTTATAGAATAATTTCTCAGCGGCATGCAAATATACAAGTAATTTTTATTTATATAAAAGAGCTCTGCTTCCTTGTGAAGAATGTGGCACCAGTGGCCAAAGGTTCTGATGCCCTCACAGTTATTCCAAATTTCAAAGACGACTCTCTTCAGAGGGCAGATGGCTGGACAAATCTTTAATGATAATATGAAGAACTTAGTTTAAATCTCAACTCAGTTTCCTCTGCATTACAGTATACCTAGATCAAAAAACAAAACAGAACAAGAATCAGAGAGAAAGGAAACAGGTCTTCTGCCAGAAAGCTAGTGTGGGTGTGTCTCTGCATGAGGGATAGGATTACAGAGCTCAAAGCAAAATGAAATGTTCTCTGAGATGACGGGAAAGTGGGCGGGCTCTCCTAATTTTTCTTAATTTAAGTTGTTCTCCTTTGACAAAGCAGAAGGTGGTGGCACCTGACCCTGAAACAGTTTGCTTGGCTGTCTGGGCACTCTGGTGCTGAGACTCACTGTCCCTCTTTGGGGATGTAGCCACTGTCCTTTCTAGCTTGCGCTTCATGTGACCTACGAGAGCCCCTAATGAGCAGAAAGGGAGTACGGAGGTCTTGGGGTGCCCTCGGACACTGGTTACTTGGCATTAGGCCCTGGTTCGTTGGAGCAAATGACAAACATCCCAGTATGTGTCCTTTACATTTGGACATCACCACCCAGTGGACAGCCTGGCAGCCTGCAGCCTGGTCCTTGTGCTGGTGCGGATGCAGCTGCGTCAGCTTGTGTCGGTCTGATGTCTTGCAGAGCACTGGGTTTCAAAGTCAGGACCTGTAGTACAAGCCTCTTCTGCAGAGCCTTTCTGGAGCTCTGGTAGACAAATGAGCCGAGACTGAGCTGGTGATATGATCTAACGTGAATGTTCTCCCTGTAACTGCCTGCGTTAACTTTGTACAAACCATTGATCTTCACTGCCCTCAGTAGCTGGGTTTCACTACTTCTGTTTCTGTTGAACTAACATTTCAAGTACAGGGCCACGGTCTTGCATTTGACAGCCCAGGAGTTGTCCTGGGAGGCGGGAATTGGGAACAGTCCTAACTCTGTTTGGCAGCATACTTAGGGTTCACCGGAAGCCTGGGGATCTCTCCTTTGAGGGAATCGGAGAAGTGGAATACACTGCCAGCACCAGGCTCTTAAGTGGAAGGCCAGACACCCTGGTTGGTGTCTCAGCCCTTGTCTCATGTCTAATGTAGGCTGTTATTTTCCATTGCAGGTGGTGGCAGCAGCAGGGAAGGCCCCTGAGGAATTTGGTGCTGTCCCTCAGTCACTCTGCATCCAGAGCCTGGCAAATGCAGTCCCTGCCAAAGAATTTAAAGCCAGGTAGGGGCCTAAGTCCAGCCAGAAGCCACTGGCCTGCTTTTGTATGGGGTCTTCCACACCTGCCCCCAACACACACACATGCATACTCCTGGTCTCAAGGGCATTTTTGTTTGTTTTTTATTGTACTTGTTTTTTTGTTTTGAGACAAGGTCTTGCTTTGTAGTTCAGGCTGGCCCTGAACTCATTTTGTAGTCCAGACCAGCCTCGAATTCAGCAGTCTTCCTGCCTCTGCTTCTGGTGCTGTGATTAGAGCGTGAGTCGCCACGCCCACCCAGCATTGTTGTATGTGGTTACCGGGAATCAAATGAAGGACCTTGCTAAATCTCTGGCCCTTGTTTTGTTCTGTTTTTTTGCTTGTTTGTTTTTTTTGAGACAAGATCTCACTGTGTAATTCAGGCTGGCCTTGAATGCACTCTGTAGCCCAAGCTGGCCTTAAATACCCAGCAATCCTTCAGCCTCCGCGTGCCCAGTGCTGGGTTACAGGTGTGCGCCCAGCTTCAAAGTGATTTCTTATCCTCAAAGCTCTCTAGGGCGTCTCCTCAGCCTTTTTTTTCAATACACCATTCTGGTTTTCTACCTTTTGGTCACCAAGTTCCCTTTCCAGCTCAAGTGGGTGACCCCTCCTGGCACAACCCTTTCACTAGCACTGTCTCCCACAGGCCAGCTGGGTTCAAGGTGCCCCCCAGGGTGTTCTCTAAGACTGATGCCCCTTTCACCCCACCCCACCCTGTCCTACCCGGGGTATTCCTTTCCCAGAAAGCTTTTTGTATCTTTTCCTTAAAGTGTGGCAGGGTCTCCTCCCTGTGTCTGACTAGCTTCTCCACCTCTTTTCCAGGTCTGGTGAACTATTCTACCGATCCAGACCCCGAGAAAGGCACCGGAAGTGAAGGCTCCACCCTCCCCACCTGCTGGTAGGTGTCCTGCTCCCCACCCTGCCCAGGAGGCCCTGTTATCTCTGTTTGAGTTTCTCCTCTGAGACCAAACCTGAGCCCCGGGTAGTCCGACTGTGGTCCTTCAGCTTGGGACCGTTTCTGTTTCCCCTTCTCCTAAGAAGAAAGCCCCCGGCTGGGCTGCAGGTTGGGGCAGAGCGCGCGTCTGGGTGCGCAAGGCCCTGGCTGCGAGTCCCAGCACCACAGCAGAGAGGAAGCGCTGGCGACAGCTCTTCCCCTGTAACTCCCAAGCCCTGACCTTCAGAAAGGCCTCCCAGTGTCAAAGCCCTTCCTCTCCTGTGGCACAGACAGGCACTGAGGAGGTACCCGAAGGGACCGGGTGAGGACTGCCCCCATGCACACCCTGGGAGAATCCGGTTCTGAGAAGGAGAAGGCCTTTGTCTGGTGCCTGCTCCTCACTCCCGGGCCCCCGGGGAGAGGACTGCGGGCAGGGTCAGCCGCTAGCTGCTCCCCTTCTTCGGTGCCCCACTGCCGCCTGGGCACCATGCGAGGTCCCCTTTCCTTGTGACCTTGCCAGTGCCTCTCACTCCTGCAACCCTGATGCTGAGCAGCAGGCGCGCTCGCTCTGGGAAGGCACTGCCCCCCTGCCAGGCAGCTGCTTTGAGTTAGAAGTGGAGCAGGTGGGCCATGGTGGGTAAGAGGGATCAGGCAGATGTTAGGAAGCAGGAAATGCCCCTGAAAGTAGTTGAGTAGTACGTGTGTGAGGGACACCTTGACCGCACAGAGAGCGCCAGCGTCCACCAGGCTCTGAGGGCTCCCACCAGTCCCCCTGCGGGCAGCTGCAGTCCTGGTTTCTGCCACACGAGGGCACTGCCGACCAATTAAAACTCACCCCTTGCAGACGGAGTGAGGGCACCCTTTTGCCAGGACCGGTCAGAGGCCCCCAGAGAGCCCAGGGTCGGTGCTGGGAAGCCGCGGAATAACTAATACCGCACCGCTTTTCTTCCTGTGAGATGACCTGAGCCCCGAGGTACTGTGCTGAAATGGCCTGCAGCCTCAGCGCACTCCCACCTGAGCTGGGAAGCCTGGCTCCTGTCCCAGAACACTTTGCACATGCGTTCTCTCCCTCAGGGCGTAGCAAGCCCCAGCTGTCCCCTCGCTGTCCGCTCGCCTCCGTGACAGTTGCTTTCTGACCCAGAGAGTAGGGGCCTATGTGCGTTTCCGAAGCAGGGGGGTTTCTTACAAGTGTTCTGAGAAAAGGATTTTTGAGTCTGGCACGGTACTGCACGCCTGTAATCCCAGGACTTAGGAGGTGGAGGCAGGAGGATCACCAGGAGTTAGAGGCCCATAGGGAGTTCAAGGCTAGCCTGAGCCACATAGCGAGACCCTTGGAAGGAGGGAAGAGAAAGAAGAAAGGGGGGAGGAGGAAGGAAAGAAGGAAGAATGGGTGGGTGGGTGGATGGACGGGCAGATAAAAGACGTTTATTAGAAAGTGTTGGGGCTTTAAAGACAGGGGAAGTGAGTCTCCTCGCCAGCTCCCGGCACAAACCCACAGAACTCGAGCCAGCCTTCGTGGTCGGGAGCCCAGGACACTCCAGGCTCTAAGCCAGGGGGCAAGTGTGGGGCTCATACCATGAACCTCATACCCACCTGTGCGGTGTGTGGCTCTGCCGTGATGCCACGGAGTGTGCTGGAAGTAAGGATCCAGCACCGGCCCGCGTCCCGTGGAGCCCTTCCAGGCCGCACCGAGGTCCTCCTCCTCCCCCACGCCTGGGCCCTCCCCGGGAGGACAGCTTGATTAAACAGTCGGTGCTGCTGGAATTACTGCACAGCTGGCGCTCCCCCCAGCACCCCAGCAGAGCAGCAGTGCAGATTAAAATCTCCAATTAGCGTTAAAGTGAAGTGAGGAGGTGTGGAGGCTGCCAGGGAGGCCAGGCGGGGCCCTGAGCAGGCACCCCACTCTCGCCGGGGCTCCGAGTGCCACCCTTCGTCCACTTCCTTGCCAGCTGCTCCGTTAGCCTCGAGTCGCTGTGCTTGGGACAGAGGGCTCCGCTGAGGTGGGGGAGGCGCCTGCCTGGCAGGGCGCTGCGAGGCTGGAGGAGGAGGAGAGTGGTCACCACTCATCAGGGGAGATGCCCGGCGCACAGCCTGCCAGGCAGCCAGGCAAGGTGACTGCACGCGACTGTGCAGCTTCTGCCTGGAGCAAGGGCAAACAGGACGAGGTCCTCCAAGCCCTCTTTCCTGTATGGTGCCTGGGGGCACGGTGCCCACATGAATGCCCATTTCTGTAATATTCCATTCTCTTCGACCTGTCTGCCCTTGCCCAAATCGTGGCTGCTTTCTGTCTCACTCCATGCATCTGTCTCTTGGTTTCCTGTAGGCAAGAGCAGCCCCCGCCAGGTTCAGGAGCATCGCTGTGCCCTGCCACCTGGGTCCCCGTTGGCTCCTCATTATCTTCCTTCCAGTTTGGGGGAGAGCAGAGATATGGCAAGAATGCAGGTCTGAGGCCCCAGCCTCTGAACATCACACCCCTCGAAGGCCCTGCCACCATTTACGCTACAGTCTCCAAATGCAAAAGTGGGCAGCACGGTTGGCCACGCCTCCAGCTGCCCTCTGCCCCTTTAAGGGAGATGGAGGTGGGTACCCAGCTGACTGAAGTACTCACACCTCCAGAAATTAGACACCAGGGCACAGTGCCACCCTCCCAGGCTGGCACATGCTACCCTGGCAGAGGTTCAAGTAGCCCCCCCCAGCTGTCCTACCCCTATGTCTCCCTCTACTCTCTTCCTTTCTCTCCCCCCTCTTTTTTCTCAGCCAAAGCACAGCTGAGCCTTGGAGGGGGGCGGGGGGTGGAGAGACCAAGCAGGGCGGGGGTGGAGCTCCAGCAGCACGTTTTCACCTGCCATTTAATTGGATGTATTTTTAATTAATGGGACCTCAGGGACCAACATGAGACGATCTGAGCTCTGAATAGGGACAGGGGAGGGATTGGGGAGGGAGGAGGATTGGGCCACTGGGTGCGGTTACCGGGAACCTAGGCCCATCAATCACTGGCCACTTTGCGTGCTGGCATGGGGAACAGCAAGGTGGAGGAGGGAGGCGCGGGGAGAGGTGCCAGGATCCCCCGCGGCAGGACCTCCAGAGGGAGGGGACAGTGCCCGAGCCCCAGATTGAAGCCAGGGAGGTAGGTGAGGTCGTTCCTGGTGTTCATCCAGTCAGCTGAGCCCAAGGAAAGGCGTGAACTTGTGGAAGGAAGTTGGGGACAGAGGGAAGTCCGAGGCTCCTGAGGGAGCAGAGCGTGGACAAGGGCCGGAGAGGCAGAGGGAGGGCCGAGGTCAGAGTGCTTCTGTGTTCTGAGGCGAAGTGTCATGGAGGACGTCACAGTGTGGGGCTCATCTTGCGGCCCTTTATTTTACAGATGCGGAAACCAGTGCCCAGGGGGAGAATTCAGTGGAATCTCCATCCTGGAGTTGCTTTGTGTCCCTGGATTTGGAGACTTCCTGGAAACAGGAAAAGGAGACCTTAGGTAGGTGTGGAGGGAGGAGGGTCAGAGGAGGACCTTATTGCACACTGAAGTCTCATGTCTCTGACCCAGAGTCTCAGAAGCAGCACACTCAAGGCCCAGAGCGCAGCGCTCAGCACCGAAACAAAGAAAGGCAAGGTAGGGAGCTGGGCAGGTGCAGCCTGGTGGAGCGTTACTGAGCACATCTCCTTCATACAGCCCGGCCAGGCCCATCTCCCCTCCCCTGCTTCCCACTGGAGCTCCTGCAGCCCACTCCGCAGGTGTGGTCAGGTCCTCTGAAGTCCACGGGGAGGAAGATGTAGCAACTGCCTTGACGCCTTCACCAGATACAAGTTCCCAACCAAGACCACACAGGGTACCCCTTCTGGAACTCTTGGCACAAGTTTTTCTGCTGTAAATTAAGCCATTGGAGAAGTTACACCAAAGAGTGCAGTCAGGAATGATCTTACACCTCTTGTTGACAGTTCAAATGCAAGGCCCGGAGGTGGGATTAGAAACGCTCTATCGCCCGGAATACCTGGCCCTGCGACTCTCGACTCTCGGTCAGACCCGTTCCGACTCCTGTGCTCTGGTGCACGGACAGAGAGACAGCGCTCAGCAGTCACCTTCCCCACCTCCGCTCCCACACCTCCCGCCTGCTGGGCCAGGAAGGAAGAGTGAGGCGGCAGGGGCTTCCCCCCAGGTTGCCGAAAGTGGTCTTTCTTGGCACCCTGTTTGTTCTGCAGAATGTTTGAGACTGTTCCAGGCTTCACAAGGCAGAGGGGGGTGTAGGAACAAAGATAGGCACCGAGCTTGGAGGCAGCCAGTGGGAGCTTCGTCATGCGCTCCAGGGCATACTCTCCACACCCGCCTCCCACCCCAGGACTCTTCTCTGTCCTAGTGGCCCACTTCCTGCCCAGGCCCCGGGGAGGAGCTACCCTTCCTGGAGAGCCCAGGAGTCCACTCACTTGCTGTCCAGTCCTCTGCCCACCCTACAGCCCATGGGGTGAGAAAGCCCTCGTGTCCCTGAGCACAGCCTCGAGAGACCCCTCCTAAGACCACTGCCATCTTTGGAGAGCTCAGGGCTTCTGCTGGTGGAAAACTGTGCCAGGGCTGGAAAGGGAGGTTCTGCTGCCAGGGGTTATGAGCAACCCCACAGGTGGAGGAAAGGCGAGGAGTGACATGCTCAGAGTGAGTATCACTTGGGGGCTTATCAGTGGCAGCTGTCTCCAAGCTGCTCTTTCTACCTGGAACCCAGAGCAGTGCAAAAGAGCGTGCACCAAAGGCCCTGCGGCCCTCCGTTGCCCTTTGTTACTTCTTCCCTCCTTGATGCAGCATATTAGAGGGTCCTGACACCCTCACCTTGGGTTCGGGGTGTTTCCCTAAGGAGTAGAGCCTCCCTCCCTCCCTCCAGCCCTGCCAGCCCTGCCTTACACCCCAAGGTCTCTGCAGCTGCAGTCTGAGTCTGGGGCCTGCTCTGGCGGCAGGAGAAACCTGGAGCTGCTTGGGGGAAAGAGAGTGGATGAGCTGCATGGGAGGTAGCGGGACAGCATCTAGAATTCCCTGCCTTCTGGAGGAAGAGAGCAGGTCAGGGTGCCCGGCACTGACTTGGGCATAACTGCTTTTTTGCAGGACCCCTCCCTCTCCCCCCTTTCCTCTGCTTGGGAGAACTACAGAAACCCGGGCCTGTCACTTTGATGCCTGGAGGACTCTCTGGCAGGTCTCCTCTTTGGAGCTTCCAGTGCTGGGGAAGGAAGGCGTGGAGGGGAGGGAGGTGGCCGTGCATGCGCCCATCAGCACCCAAGGAGAGAGGGCAAGGAGGAGAGACAGGCCAAACAGGAAGCCTGAGGACACAGCTGCCGCACCCACCTTCTGCCACTCCTCTCATGCCAGGGAGCTGCATCCGTGTTCAGGCAGCCGGCTCCCTGCCCCTGCACAGCACACGCTGGGCCCTTCCTCCTCCCTCGAATCTCTTCTGTGTCTGTTGTGGATTCCGAGGGATGCAGGGGCGGGTCTGTGGGGAAGGGTAGCCTTGGGCCCCACAGTTGCATATTATGCTGGTGGAGTAGGGAGGGAAGCCACTGACAAGTCAGGGAGCCTGAGGTTCAGGTGACTCATGGCAGTGGGGGTGTCTTACAGTGGCTCACACCTGTAATCCCTGCACTTGGGAGGCAGAGGCAAGAGGATCGACATTAGTTCAGGGCCAGCCTGAGCTACAGCGTGAGAGCCTGTCTCAAAAATTTTTAAAAAATTTAAAAAAGGGGAGAGGCCTGGCCTGTTAGGGTGTGTCTGCCCCAGCTCCCGCACTCTGAGGGCCTGAGAGCCGGTGGAGAATGGGAGAGGCAAACTGTCTGCAGGGAGAAGCCTGCTGCGGGACGGGTAGGGGAGGCCGACCATCCTTGCCTTGCTGTGCTGGAGGGAGCAGCCAGTGCCTCGGCTCCTTCCAGGAGCAAAACAGCCATTCTTCACTGCCAGCCAGGAGCCCTGAGTAGCCAGCCGACCCCAACTTCTTAGAAGTTCTCTATATTTACAACCTCCCAACCACAAGACCAGAACCTGGACAGATCCTCCTCTCACTGCTCTGCACCCTAGGCCTCGGGCAGGCTGTGCGGTGCTGACATCTTCCTCACTCAAGGCCAGCTGGGTGGGGGCCCTTCCCCCTCCCCTGGATCGTGGTTGATGGGATGTTTTGCTGGAGGTCATACCAGGAGAGAGACCAGCAGGTGGATCAGGAGAGCCATTCAGGCCCTTGACCGTAGTCCCAGGGGCCAGTGACCAGACCTGGCCAAGGAAACAGCCAGGTGTCCTGGACACCTGAAATAAAGACCCTGATCTCTGGCTCAGGAGGACGGGCCAAGAGGAAGAGGATACGTGATAGAGCCCGAGTTCCCATTTGCCCATTTCTGTTGCTGCACTGGCAGCTCCTCTGCAGCAGGGTGAAGGGCTGGTTGCCCAGCTGGCCCTAGTGGTCCAGAGCCACCTTTGGTTGGAAGAGACGGCTCACACTTCACCCAGTGCAGGTGAACTGCCTTCCTCGGCGGCAGCACCAGAGGCCTAGGGAGCCCGTGACAAAGCTCGGTCCTGACTCAGCACCCCTGCACCCTGGGTGTGCAGGGCCTGGGTGAGCCAGGCGGGGCGTGGGCAGGGGTGGGGAGAGAGAAGAATCGCTGTCTCCACCATGTGCTCCTTAGCCTCCTCCTGAGTCTCCTCTCTCCCCCTTTCTTTCACTTCTCATTAGCAAACTCCTGTCCTGGCCACCTCGTCCCTCTAGACGGAGGAGACACGGTAAGTATGTGTCTGTTCCCTGCAGTTTTTCACACGTAAGCTCTTCCTAGCTCCCTGCTAAGAGCTGGCTGGTTTTGAGTCCTTTGCACCAGAGACTGTCACCAGCAGGATCCGAACCCAGGCCCCAGACTCCACTGCCTCCCCAACCCCGTGGATGCCCCTGGACGGGAAGGGCGCATCTGTCCTCATCCTGGCCCACACATATGTCAAGCCCAGACTGTGCCTGGGAGCAGAGGCCAACTCTAGGTGTGCACTGGGCGCAGCCTGAATGCCGTGTGCCCGTGCATTGGGCACGCTGGTTTATTAGTGTTATTTCAGCATTGTGATGCAGAGAGAGTAAGTGTAACAGCTGCTCATTGCTTGCAGTGTTTATTGTTACCTAGAGACAACCTCCTGGCTTTTTCCCAGCTCCCCCTCCCTCCAGCCCAGCCCCCTCCCTGCCAGCAGTCCTGCTCTCCCTACACTGATGGGAAATTTATAGCTTGGCCATACCATGCCTTTAACCCTCTCCTGACCACTGCAGGGTGAGCGGTGGGCATACGTGGGCCCCAGCAGGGTTGATGGGGGGTGGCATGTCTCCCTCCGCCCGTGTGTCCAGGCTCGGGCCCCAGTTGCCCTGCTGGTCCTCACAAGAAGAGAGAGCTGTTGGCCTGCTCTTGAGATCCTGGAAGAGCTGGTGTTGGCCCAGCCGTGGGATCCCTACCCCCTCCTGACAAGAGCTTTCTCTTCCGGGCATCCCTGAGCCCCCAGGTCCATTGCCCAGACCAGAGCAAACGCAGCCAGTGGGAATGAGAGGCCAAGGGGCAGAACCTTTAGCCGACTCCTCTGTCACACAAGAGGCTCAGGCTTGGGAAGCGCAGGGCAGATGGTAAACCTGAAGCCCACTTAACCCAAGCCTGAGGTGGCGCTAAGACCTCGAGCAGCGCCGGCCTCATGCGCATGCCGCCTCTGGTTTGCTGTCCTTCCAGCTCCGTGTCTCCTTGTGCCTTGTGGTTTGGTACCTCGGGGCAGGGGCTGGAGAGACATGCTCATCATGCCCTCCACAGAGCTGGGGGACAGGGGTCCCTGGAACCGTTCTTGGAGGGCAGGGCCTCGCCCCTCGATCTCACTGGAAGCACAAGAGACAAAAGAGATCGGACCTTAGGAAACGAAGGAGGCTGCACACGTGGAAAACTTGCTCGTGGGGTGGGAGACCTCGGCCTGGGCCTGCTTCTCAGAGCTCGGCCTCCTGCCTGCAGGAGCTGGAGTCTGTGCCTGCATGTGCAAGGAGCACTAGCAGAACGAGCTTTGCACAGGCTCCACACAGCACCCCTCCTCCTGCCATCGGAAGACAGTACCTGCGGTGCCTCGGTCACAGAACAGGACGGCAGCGGGCCAGCCTGCTGCTCACCACTGCCTGGTAAGTCACTTGGCCCCTTCGAGCCTGAGAGTCCTCATCTGCCGTGTGCAGGTGAACAGTGCCCCTGGGTGGCTGTGAGAATCTGTGGATGCATGTGTAAAGCACCCACGACAGGGCCTGACACTCAGCAGGTGCTCGGGTAGCAGAGCGCCGTCTCTGGGGAGCCCTAACGTGCCCCTCCCCGCACTTGCTGGGAGAGCATGCGTGGTGTTCTTCAGGATGTGGACTAGAGTGGCAGTGCCCTAGAAAGTACCCAGATTCCCTAAGGAATCCCCTCCCCACTCCCATGCCTCCCTTGCCAGGAGAGAAGCCACGGCCCAGGCCACCTCAGCCACTGGTGTAGCTGGAAGCGTGGCTTCGCCCAGGGTGAACTGGGGGAGGCAGCTGAGGAAGGGTAGGAAGAGCTAGCTCTCTCCGGCTCTTTACAGTTTACCAGTGCACTGACCTGCGTTAATTAGCTACTTTGATATCCAGGAAAGAAAAGGGAACTCCACGTACTGGCTGTCTGGTGTGTACCGGCATTGCGCTGAGTGTTTTTAAAATGTTGTTGGATTGTTTTTGTTTTGTTGTTGTTATTGTTTTTATTTTGGTTTTTTTTGAGACAGGGTCTCACTTTTGTAGTTCAGGCTGAGCCTGAGCTTAGCCTCGAACTCACAGCAATCCTCCTGCCTCTGTCTCCTGAGGGCTGGGATTACAGATGAGAGCCACCACGCCAGCACTGTGGTATGTGGTGGGCGTGAGTCTCCACGCCGGCACTGTTGTATATGGTTACCGGGGGATCAAACCCAGGTCCTTGCACTTGAAAGGCAGGCACAAGAACCACTGAGCTAATCCCTGGCCCTGTTGTTACTGTTTTTGAGGCAGGGTCTCACTGTGTAGTCCAGGCTGGCCTTGAACTCAAGGTGATCGTCCTGCCTCATTCCACCCAAGTGCAGGGATTACAGATGTACACCACGGTGCCTGGCTCTGGCTGTGTTTTTTAAATTATGTTTAAAGTCTAGAGTATTTTATCACCTACACACATTGTGATTTAAGTCTCATCTACTTTTAATCATTTCTATATTTTCAGTGCTATAAATAATATGGCAGTGAATATCCAAACACATAAAACTTCCTCCTTTTTTCCCCTTGTATATGTCTGTGTGGTACTGGGGATTGAACCCAGGACACTGCACATAGGTAAGTGCTGTACCACTAATCTGTATCTCCAGTCCATTTTAAAAATAAATTTCTTTACTTATTTATTGAAACAAGTTTCTAAGTTGCCCTGCTGTCCGCAAGTTTGTAATATTCCTGCCTCAGCCTTTTAAATAACTGAGACTATAACTGTACACCCTGCCTGGCTTCATGCAGTATTAATAATAAACTCCAAGAAGTGAAATTATTGGGTCAACAGATACAAATACCCCCCCATAGTTATAATCATTTCATTGATATACCCTAATAATAATATTTATTAACCTTCCTCTTTAGAGGAGTTGTACAATAGGGACACACAGGCCGCTCCTCCCATATACCCAGCAGAGACATTAATAATATATCATAGTTTTTATTAAGAAAATGAGATAATTATGGATTCACATGCTGTTGTTAAGAAATAATAGAGAGAACCAGGGATTTAGCTCAGTGGCTCTGACACCTGCCTGGCAAGCAGAAGGTCCTGAGTTCAATCCGAGTACCATACACCACAGTGCCGGGCGTGGTGGCTCACACCTGTCATCCCAGCACTAGGGAAGCAGAGGCAGGAGGATTGCTGGAGTTCAAGACTGTCCTGGGCTACATAGTGAGTCAGAGCCAGTCTGAACTACAAAGTGAAATCCTGTCTCAAAAAACTTAAAAAAAAAAAGAAGAAGAAGAAAAGAAATAATACAGAAATCCATGTGCACCTTGCCCACTTTCACTGGTAACATTTTGCAAAACTGCATCTAATATCACAGCCCGAATGTTGACATTGCTACAGTTCACCTCTTTGTAAATACTTCTCTTGTTGTGCGTGTATGCCTGTGCCTAAGTCCTAAACCGTTCATGGCCTGGGTAAGTTTGTACGTAGCATCGTGTTTTATTTTTATAGTCACACCTCTCTCCCTGCCCCTCCTTGACATTCCGCACTGCTGCTCGTCCTCCACTTCTAAATGCTGTCACCTCAGGAATTGGGAGCGACAGGCAGCGTGTGACCTTTAGGGCTGGCTCTTTGTACACGGCGCGAGCCCCTGGCGACATCTACGTTCCCGTGTGTATCAACAGTACGTTGCCTTTGTTCGTCTCCTAATGTGGATCTACCAGTTTCTTCAACCGTTCACCAGTCGAAGGACACCTGGGCTGATGCCAGTTTTTGGATATTACAAATAAAGTTTGTAAAGATGTATGAATTTTGTATGAACATAAATATTGTTAATGTTACCAAACTGTCTTATCAGCACAGTTTCTTTCACTTTCTTCTCTACTACTAGCACTGAATGAGATTGCCTGCTCTCCTCAGTTGCCCAGTGCTTTATAGTTGCAGTTACCAACCCCTGTAGGGTTCTACCCAGGTGTCCCCCAAGCCTCGTGTGCTTGTGGCAGGCGTCTGAAGGGAGCCTGGTGGGGTGTCAGGGTTGCCTTGCTCTTGGGAGGTGGGTCTAGAGGGACAGGAAGCTGTCTCTCCCTCCCGGCTGCCCCCTCTCCTTCCTGCCATGACCTGAGAGCAGCTTCCCTCCTCCCAGACCCTCCTGCTTTGCCTTCTCTGAGTCAGTGGACTGAAGTGTAAAACGGAAGCCAAAACCAGCTTTTCTGTTTTAGTTGCAGGACTCGGGTATTGTCCGAGCCGTGAAGAAAGTGAGCGGGAAGGACACCTCCTCAACAGCTGCTCCTGTTCTTTCCATTTTGTAGATGAGGAAATTGAGGCTGAGAGTGAGTCACTTTCTGCGGGTCACAGGCCGCTGAGTGGCACGGCAGAGCGTGGCTCTCAGGCAGAGGCCTTGGGCACTTGGAAGAGTGTGGGACAGGGCCAGAGGGGTGCACGGAACACCCTGGGTCACCTCCGTTCTCCAGGCAGCTTTGGGCTCAGTGGCACGGACCCTTGGGCAGAGCACATGCAGAGGAGCCACCTCGGTCTCCATCGCCCGGTCCTCCTGGAGCGAGGTGCTGCCTGACCAGGCCCATGACAGCGAGTGCTCCTGCAGGCGCACCGGTCAGCTGGCACTGCCACTCACTCCCGTAGGCTCAGACTCCAAGTAGAGTGCTGGAGAGGCCAGTCGGTGCCATCCTCAGTGTCTGGCACTGTTGAAGCTGACAGGTGAAGACCTAGAGCTGCCCAGACGTGACAGATGGCAGAGATGCCAATATACAGAAGAGTCTTGGCCTCTCCTGGGAGTTGTGTCTGGCCACCTCCATCTTCCTGCTGGAAGTGGTCCTTTTTTTTTTGAGACAGGGTCTCCCTTTTGTGCTTCAGGCTGGCCCTGAGCTCACTTTGAAGCCCAGGCGAGCCTCAGACTCACAGCCATCCTCCTGCCTCTGCCTTCCAAGTGCTGGGATGACAGGCGTGAGCCACCACGCCTGCACTGTAGTGTGTGGCTGCGGGGAACAAACTCGGAACCTTGTGCTCGCCAGGCAAACTCTGGAACCACTGAGCTATATCCATGTCCTGCTCCTTCTTTTATTTTATTTTCCAGTACTGGAGATTAAAACAGAACCTTCACACGGAGCTACATCCCCAGCCCTTATTATTTTTTATTTTGAGACAGGGTCACCAAATCACTGTGTTGGCCAAGCTGGGCTCAAACTTCTGATCCTCCTGCCTTAGCCTTCCAGAGCACCGAGAGTCCAGGGGTGTGCCACCACAGCCCGCTGAGAGATTCCTTTCTGGTAGATGCTACCTATGCTCCCTTGGCCTACTCCACTGGTGGTCCACCCATAACAGTTTTCTTCATTAACTTACGGCCCCAGAACCAGGCCCCGTCAGGTACTCTGTCAGGTAGAGCCTCTCCCAGCAGCTCCCCTGGCCCTACCCAGCGGTTCCAGCCGAGGTGGACGACAGACACAGGTTGGGAGGGATGGCAGCACTCACGCCAGCCTCTGGAGCAATGGGAGCTGTCCACTCCAAGCCTTTGTCTTGGCCGGAAGCTACCTGACGGGACCGCTCTGCTGGCCCTTCCTGCGTGCGCTCAACAGGACCAGGACGCTTTCAGTGGTATAAATAATACGCCAGTGAACATCCAAACACATCAAACTTAATCCCGCGCAGGAGTCCGGAGTGTGCCAGGAAGACAGGCGCTTCCCTGAGAGTCAGGGCAGTGCCTGACTAGCAGCTCTGGAAACCTCTGGTTCGGTCTTCTTGGCCGTCCCTTCCTCCTTTCTCTTCTCCTCTCTCCCTCTCCCTCTCTCTGTCTTTCTCTCCCTCTCTCTCAGCAAGTTTTTTATGTGATTACAGGCACTGCATGGTAATTAGTGCTAAACTCATTTGCACAACTACAGTTAATTGGCTACAACAATTAATTAATGTGTTGGAAATTTGGCACTGGAAAAAAAAAGTTTGTCATCAAAAAAAAGGGCAAAAAATTGTAGAGTGAGGTACCCATAAAAATCGAGGGCAGGCTTCAAACGCCCAGCTGGGCCTCAACTTGAGGCCAGCCTCAGATGCTTTCCCCTCTCAACTTCCGAACATTTTCCTCTCATTTTTTTCTCCTTTCTCATCTTTTCTTTTTCGTTCTTTCTTTTTTTTTACAACTTAAGCAAACTCATTTCCCTGATAAAATATAGCATGACTAATGGCTAGAGCATGTAAAAATCATTGGGAAAATGTCCTTGGAAGACGAATGCATTTTCAGCAGAATAATTAACTTAATTAACAAATTCACATGCATATTCATCAGGCTATTAATGTCTTCTCGGCTCAGCTTGATGAACATTGCGGTAATAACCATCTCATTTACATACTGCATTCTACTGCGATCCAAAACAGACAACATACAGGCGTACACACTCGCACGAACACACAACACGGCTTGGCTCGCAGGCTGCCTGGGCGTGCGTGTGCGCGCGTGTGCGCGAGCGCGGGTGGCAGGGCCCGGGGTGGGCGGCGTGGTCTTGGAGGGTCGGGAGCAGGTGAGCCAGGCATGCCCGCATGTGGGCGTCTGCGAGAACTTCCTTCCCACCTCTCCCCTCCTCGTGCTCTCCGCGCTCCCCCTCCTTCCGCGTTTCCTTTTCTCCGTGTCATTTTCTCTCCTCTCGCTCCCCCACCCCACCATCTCTCTAGGGAAAAACTTGGTATCCGTGCCAACTTTTTTCCCTCCCCTCCTCCCGCTCCCCTCTCCTTCCCCTCTCCCAACTGCTGCCAGCCGGCGTCAGCGCCGAATTGCCATCTCCTTGAGCTCTCTGTGGAGCAATCTCGGGGAGCAGTAAGGTGTGACGCGGGCTCTGCCGGCTTCGCAGCACCGCCTGCGGAAAGAGCGCGGGATGGAGGAGGAAGATTAAGAGAAATCGGCGCCGGGCTCGGCTGCCATTGGTGTGCGCGAGCGAGGAGGAAGGGAGCGGGAGCGGGAGGGGGAGAGGAAGGGGGAAACCAGCAGCTGTCGGCCTAATTCTTCTAACACTCTGCTTGTGGTCATATTAGAAAAACAGATTATGCCCCTCGGTGCCACTCACTTATACTTGACATACGTTAATGTTCTATATCTCCATTCCCGGTCTCAGTGCCGGTGGACCCGGGTCGAGGGGCTGGGGCCCGAGAGGTGCGGGCACCGAGGCGCTCGTCCTCCCCCGCCCGATCTCTTCTCGCCCGTTAGAGAGCGAGTCTGGAGGCGCAGCCTTCGCCCCGCGCTCGGCAGGCCGCGGGAGGTGGAGGTCAGGGGGCGCCTGGAAGCCCTTTGCCCAAAAAGGCCCCTTCCCCCTTTGCAGGTTAGCAGATGACTGCCGGGCTCGGGTAGCTCTGTGGCGCCATCTCTAACCGTTTTAGGAGCCTTCACCGGATCAGAAGCGGGGCGGGGGCGAGGGGCAGGAGTCTCAGAGTGGGCGCCCGAGAGGGGGGTCACAAAGAAGCCTTAAGCAGAAGGCGGCCAGGATTGTTTCTGGGTTGCTACGGAAACCAGGTTTCCTCCTCCGGGGGGGGCGTGTCCGAGGCCTTCCTTCTCCACCAATCCTGAAGGTTGTTGGCTGGGCGGAGCCTGCCGAGGCCCGGGGAAGGGGCTGGGCTTGGAGAGCAACCCAGCCCCTCCCACCCCGGGCCAGTGCCCTTTGACCCCCCCACCTTCGCTGCTCTCCCACCCCAATATTCAGTCAAAGGAAGCTTTTCCTCCGGTGCCTCTTCCTCTGTGGAGACCTGTTGCTTAGCAACCGCTAGTGCCTTCTTCCTAATAATTCGCAAGGCCTGAGAGATATAATATCCGTCTATATTCAGTTCCCCTCCCGTGTCTATTTATATTTAATAACTAAAGCCCCGTCTTGGGTTCCCTCGGCACCTGCTGTAGAGGGCTCGTATAGGGATTAAGCTCCAGCCTGAAGAGCGGGGTGACAGCGGGGGAGACCTCTCAGCTGGAGTGGGCACTGGTCAGGGGAGCTGAGGAATTGCATTCTCTTACGGGGGAGAGGGGAAAAGTGCTTAGAGCGCGGAGGCGTCCGTGGGGACTCCAGGGCCGGCCCGGGCCGGGACGCAGCCCAGCGCGGCTTCCGCGTCCCGCGCTTCTGCTTCCTGAGCACTTCCGGTCCGGGGCCCTCCCGCAGCCCCGGGTGGGAGCCCGTTTGATTCCCAACGTCGGGATGCTGGCAGCTGGTACCCAGGAGGGCGCGCTGTGCCGAAGTGGCGCCCCTCCAAGGCCTGGTCTCTCCCTCAGTCCTATGGTCCCCAGGAAGGAATTCTGCACTGTCCTCCCAAAGCCCCCCTTTGACACAGAGGGGGAGCAAAGGAGGCATGAGGAGCCCTGGCCCGAGGAGCAGAGTCGGAGCCCCGGGTCTGGGCGCTCTCCTCCCTCCTGTGTTAGTGCCTGCTTAACCTTCGACACCCCTCTCATGGACCGCGTCACGGTTCACCTCGCTGGACCTTCGCAGATTCCGTTCCATACGTGCCTGAGAAGTCGTGGCCGGGGTGAGGAGGGCGTCGTGCTTCCGGGCTGACCCTGGGCTCGGGCTCCCACCACTCTGCCCTCTTGGCAGGCCGGAGGGGCTGGCAGTTACAAATCCAAGCCAAACACGAAGCTCTCTCAGGACAGCCATATGGGGTGACCCTACCATCCCTCACCACCAGGCCTGACCTGACCTTGGTCCCCAGCAGCCAAGACAGCAGCCAGGCCGACACCCCCGTCCCCAACCTGCTACTTCCCCAGCCAGCAGCACCCTGAGCCGTTGTGCTAGCTACAGACGCAGTTTCACCCACCGCACCCCCCTGCAAACCTCTTCCAAACCGAGCCTTCTGTGGGAGACAGATGGGGTGTCTGCAATGGAAAAGGCTCTGGGCGCTACGCCGCCTCGGGTGGGCAGCCCCCTCCCCAGCTCCCCACCGCTCCCTCTCCCCACCTAAGACACTCAGATTCACCCCATGGCACCCCTGGGAGCGCTAAGGGGGCTGGCTCTTCACACCTAGCCGCAGGCCCAAGGCTAGGGCCAGGAGGAAGTGCTGGAGGGTGGTGAGGCCGAGAGGCTGGGCAGGTGTGAGGAGCAGAGGCCTAGGCCTTGCCCGGGGACCGACGGCTGGGGCTTGGGGCTCTCTGTGCACCTTTGCTCCAGAAATCTGGGTCCCAGGAGGGAGAGAGCTGCCATTACTGTGATCTGGGCACAGCACCGGGGCCTGCCTCCCCACCCCTGCCTCCCAACCAGCCCCGCCCTCCGCCTCTGTGCTGGCTCTGCGCTTCTCCTGCCCTCGGGCCGTTCCTGACGTGTCTGCCAGCATCTCCCGGCTCTTAGACTCCGTGATGGCCCCATCCCGTGCTCACATGGTTCTGAATCCTCCCCCGTAGCCCAGTCATACCCCCATCCCGGGCAGCCATTCGAATGACGGTCCCAGTGTGCTCGGATCAGCGGTCACGTCTGTCTGTCCCCACCGGGGTGTCTCCCATAAAGCAGTGTTTGGATAAATATTTGTAGGACCGAATGAATAGCCAGGGGCAGCTCCGTGGCCCAAACTCAGCTTCTTAGCCATTCTGAGGAACAAGGTGTCCGGGGCCAGGCAGTCTCACTGTGCCCAGAGTAAACCAAGACAAGACCAACCATCTTCCTAGTACCGGGCCTGCCCTGCCTCCCTGCTGTCCGGCTTCCACGGGGACTGGGGCGATGCGGAGTCCCCAGAGCTCTCCTGTGCACAGCCCCGACGCCACTCACGTGAGCCGGGAGGGAGGGGAGTTCCATCAGAGAAGGGTGCTCTGAAGAAAATCCCTCTTTTCTGCCTCAGCCAAGAATGCAGAGACCATCTGTGCCACCCCCCTGTCTGCTGCTGTCCTCTCTCCCTGGGCTTCAAGAAGGAGCCGGTTCCACCCAGTGGGAGGGACGGCCAGCTTACCTGGAGCCTGCGGGTGAGGGCCAGGAAGCTCGCTCCTTGAGATGCTGGGAGCTGGGCGCGGGCCACACCAGGCGGCCAGAGCAGGGAAAGCAAGACCCAGGGGCAGCAGCCTGGCTGCACAAGGTGACCTCTTGGAGGTGTCCAGCGTCCAGCCCACGGCTTTGGCTGCCTCGGCTGTCCTTGCTGGCTGTCCTTGAACAACATTCCCAAGTTCGCAGGGAATTAAAGTCAGGCCAGTGGTCACCCCTCTCCCTCTCTGGCCACACCCCGCCCCAAACCTGGCACAAACACGAAGACAGTTGTCAGATTCCCAACCCGGGGCCTCACTGCAGCGCAGCTCATGCCAATTCCCAGTCCTCGGGGCGGCCTCTCCCCCGGTCTCCTTCCCTGGAAGGCACCCCTTGCGCCCCGAAGGCCGGGGCCATGAAGCCATTCGAGGGAATGCTTCTCCCTCCGACCCCACGTGTTCTCCGGGCCCCACTGAAGCAGGAGGACTCGGGCTGCAGGCCAAGTCCTGTGCCCTCATCAAAGGCGACATCTGTCCCTCCAAGAAGATAACTCTGGAGGGAGGGGGGAGCCGGGCACAAGGGAGAACCCCGGTCTTGCCTGGGCCTTCACCCCACATTCCACTGCAGGCTCCGCTGGGGTGCGGGCCCGGAGAGCCCCGGAAGCCTGCACTGGCAGAGGCCCTCCGCAGGCCTTCACGCCTCCGGGCCCCACACAAGAGCGCCCCTCCTGGGCTTACCCAGCTACCTGGGCTGCGGCCGCTGCCAAGCGGCTTCTTTTATTCATGTGTTGTTTTATTGCTGGCAACTGCTGCTGCTTGCCGCTGTTGGAGGCGTTCCTGCCAAATCCATCCCAACATCTTGGCCTGGCATCAGGGCGGCATGCTAATGTGGAAATTTAAAGAGCCGCTCTCGGCTTTAAATCGGAATTTTAAATGAGCAGCAGTGCTCCGAGGGGACCCAGGCAAACCGAACAGTATTTGATTCCCCCCTTCTTCCTCCCACACGCATAGCATCACCCCGATTCCCCTCATTGCCGCCTCTGGTTTGGACGCTAGATGGGTGCTGGCCTGAGACACACGAGGGGAAAGAGCAACCAGGACAAAGGGACTGTGCGAGCTGGGGTCCCTGAGTCAGGACCATGGGGGGACGCACTGTCTGCTGTCACGGGCAGGGGAGCGGGGCTGGGCGTGGCGAAACGGCCCGGAAACAGGAAGCCACGAAAGCACTGGTGCGCGGCTCGCGCCTCACGGGGATGGCGGGATTAGTCCCGCTCAGGGCGTGTTGCTCCTCATCCTGGGCCACAGTCTTCATGCAGAGCCAGCTGGCTTCTGCACACTGCTAGCCTGGACAGTGCCCTGGGCTTTCCCCGGATGCTGGTTTCCTGGGGCCTGGCAGCCTGTGCCAGCCAGCTGTGAGGACCGGCCAGGATCAGAGCAGGCAGCTTCTGAGGTCAGCTTGTACCTGTGCTGGCCACCGTGCGGCGCCTTCTCTGGTGACCGCCGGTGGCAGCTCAGACGTCTCCCCTGCAAGGGGTCAGCCTGTGCCTCACTGTGACCCTTTCCTCCTCACTGTCTCCAGGAGACAGGTGGCCCCTCATCATCAGAAAATATTAGGTGCCTAGTCTGCAGGAGACACCGCGCTTGCTTTAGCATGGTATTTCACAGTTGCCTGCGTTGACTGCAGCCTCAAGAACCCGGATTTGCTGTCCCCCCGGAAGGCCAGGCTGTTACTCACACGGTGACCTCAATCTGACCCTGGGCTGCCAGGCTGAGGGATGCTCCCAGGCCTTCCCCGAGACTCTTCCTCTCTCAGAGAAGTGGCCAGCCCCTCAGGGGTGAGTGTGGCTGCCAGCCAAGAGGCTTGGGGCAGGCCTGGGGCATGCAGCTGGCACCTGCCCACCAGATCCCCAAGGAGCACCGTCCTCCCCGTTCAGATGGTTTCTGGGCCACATGGAGGCAAGAGCTCACCGCTCCCCGTTCCCATCACCCACCTTTCCACTGTAATCCTACTCCAGATCCCCTCCACCCTGAAGACTGAAGACCACCCGCCACTTCCCTGGGCAGAACCCAAGCCTCACAGGGTAGAAGGAGGCCAGGGACTTGAGAAGTGGGGCGTGGGCGGGAGTGTCCAAGTGGAGGAATAGATGAGGAGGAGCTCCGTGTGAGTGAGACAGTACGGGAACAGGAAGGGCAGGGGCTGAATGACTGCCTCTCATCTAATTAGCGGCATGCAAATAATATGCAAATAACATCCTCTTTGTCTGGAGGACCACAAGGCCTGTGCTTTTTGGAAGTGGATTGCAAAGGGACCTCCAGGGAGCATCTGTGACACCCCTGGACATGGGACACCCAGGCTCAAGACAGGACACAGTGTGGCCGCCGGCTCTAGCTTATTCTCTGAATGAACCACTGGCTGTGGGCCTCAGTTTCCCTAGGTGTGAAATAGCAACGCCATCCTGGACAGAACCAAAGCTTCTCCCCAGCACCAACAGCCTGCAGTTCTGCGATCTGGAGCCCAGTGCCAGTGCAGGGCAGTGCTGATTCTATTCTGGGGCAGAAGCCAAGGCTCTTGGCTTTCTGGCCCTGCCACCCACTTCAGCTCTGTCATGCCACCCTGCATGCCCCTGTGCACCCGCCGTCGCAAACAGGCAGTTTCCTGAGAGCGCTCTTGCTTTCACCCAGTTTGCTGCGTCTGAATGCCCTCTCTGCGTCAGTGCCGGGCAGTGTTCAGAGGCCTCTAAGAGGACCCCTTGAAGTTCTTCATCACATGGAAGAGGCTCAGAGGTCCTGAGAATTCTGGTTTCAGTTTTTCACTATGCAGCCCAAGCTGGACTCAAACTCTCAGTGATCCTCCTGCCTCAGCCTCCCCACGGTGTGGGATTACAGGCTGGACAGATCCTTTGGGTACTATAAAGCCACCAAAATAAGTCATAATGTTTTAAAATTGACCCCAGTTGTTAAGTCTATCATGTAGCCAATGCGGCTGTCCTTCCCTTTCCCATCATCTAAGTCTCACAACAACCCTGAGAGAAGGATGCGAATCTTCTGTACCGCAGACGAGGAAGCCAAGAGAAAGCCGCGGCTGGGGCAGACGGAAGTAACCACTTACAATCTCAGAGCTGGCAAATGAGAGACTGAGACCGGAGGGCCTTGGCTCCTGAGCCTCATGCTTCTTGCTTCACCAACAGCCTCTGGCCCACCCCAGGCCTGGCACGGACTTCTTGCCCGAGTGGACACTCAGCAGCAGACAAGTAGGTGGACAGAGTCGGGAGGATGAGGCCCAGCCTCCAGTGACACTGACTCAGGGCCGCTTTTGCTAAAGCATTACCCGACTCTCTAATCCCCTCCAACCCTGACCCTTTTTTTCAGAATCCTGGAATTCCCCCCTAGTTGGCAGCCTCTGCCAACTCCTGATGCCCAGAAGGGTGGCACGGTGCCTGGACTTCAGGCGGGAACTAGCAGATCACGGAAGCGGAGGGACATCTGGAGGTCGCCTCCCTGCGCCCTCTGCCCACATCCAGCCTGCCCACGAGGGCAGGGACACACAGGGTCAGGTCGGTGCACTGCCCAAGGGCGGTGGCCTTCGCTGTCTCACTGCTTACATCGTTTATACTGGGAAGTCCCCACTCAGGTCTAATCTTTTCAGATAACTATAGTGGACGCTCATCAGCTGCCCAGGTCCTGTGACCTAGTCCTGGATTCTGCAAAAAAAGTAAAATGAGATTTTTGCTAAGTCTTCCCACCTCTCCGGGCCTCTCATTCTTCATTTTTTAAACAGGATGGATAATCGTGGTAATGAGAGCCCGGATCTCACAGGCTGGGGTGGGCAGAGTCCAGATCGCAGCCCAGGAAAGGACCGTCTGACCCGCGCCTCGCCTCGGAGTGGCAGGTGCGGCAGGCATGGCCTGCGACAGCCTTCCGCCCTCCAGCAAAGCCCCTCGTCCCGAGAGCGCGGCGCCTGCTCACCTCCGCCAGTCTGGTCTGCCTGGCGCGCTAGACTGTGAACTCTTCTTGGCAGGATCTTGTTCATTTTTAATCACGCCCGTCCCCTCCCCAGCGTCTAGCCCGCGCTTGGCCCTGCAGGCCCAATATGCCGCCGACAGAGAAGCGAGCGAGGCAGGCGCGCGTCGGACCCAGCCCGACTGCGACCGCGTCCGCCCGGCGGGACCCGCTCCCGGGGGAGCGGCGGCCGCGCCGCGCGGCCAGAGGGGGCGCTGCGCCCGCAGGTTCCCCCAGGCGTCCGGTTGCCAAGGCGCGTTGCCAGGGCTGCGGGGCGGCGTCCGCCTCGCGCGGTTCCCGCTTCCGCCGCCGCCGCCGCCGCCGCCCGGCCGCGCGGGCTGGGCTGCTCCGAGCCGTCTGGCGGACTTGGCAGCGGCCCGCGCGCCCGGGGCCCCCGCCGAGCGTGGCAGGCTGCGGCTTCATTACCCTGATTGATTCCTCCTGCTCCCCGACACCGTGGGGGCCCCGGCCGCGGAGGGCGAGGCGGCATCTGCGGGCCCCGCCCGGCTCGCCCGGGGACGTTCGGGTCGGGTGCAGGGCAGCGCCGGGTGGACCGAGAACTTCAGAGGACAGGAGCCAGGCGGACCGAAAAGGTGACGTCTTGGAGCTGGTCACGGCCACCGGCAGGGCGGCACGTGCCTTGGCCCGGCCCCGTGGGCGTCCTCGGTACAGTTCCCAGCGGAGGCAGGGACTTGGCCCGCACCCCCAGAGCACTGGCCTGGCCTGAAACTGCATGGCTTCCTGGTTCTGCCATCTGGCCTGTGACCTGAGAAGTCGTTTTACCTCTCCCGGCCTTGGTTTGTCCCTCTGTGCAATGGGGTTGAGATCTCCAGATTGTCAGTGGTTCCGTGTAAACCATGTGAGGTGAGGACGTCAGCACCCTACCTACATTCTCCAGCCAGGTAAAGAAAGGGAGCTGGGGGCAGCCCCACCCCTATGCTGTTCTGGGGTTCCCTGGAGGGGAGTGAGTCTCCCTCCGACGCTGACCCCCCACCAAGCTGCCCCTGTGGAAGCACAGGGCCCAGCCGCCTCGCTATCCCCCAGCACGGCCTGGGCTCGGTGTCCAAATCCCCCGTGTCCTGCTCATTCCCACCTCTGCTCCCGAGACCCCGCCCTGTCCTAGGGCCCGGCCTGGGACCTGGGTGTGTCTTCTGTGGCCTTGACCCATTTGAGCGGCTCCCAAGTCTAGCCCCACTTAGCCCGGGAAAGGCGCATGGTGGAGAATTTCCGGCCATCCTCCCCCCGACCTTTGGCAGGTTTTGTTTGCCACTGTGACCGAGGTCACTCTTGCACTGTGTCCATCTCTCCTGTCTCCTCTCCTGTGGGGTTAGTATTGACTCTCCCACGCAATGTGGGAAGGACGGAACCCAGCAGACGGGAGTGGTACGAGCGGAGCTGGCTGGAGGAAGCTCCACGGTGACCCCGCTGGCCTTCTGGGGGCAGCCAGAGGCACACAGCAGCCCCTCCAGGACGCGGGTGCTGCTGCAGAGGGCCTCCCAGGTCTAGACCCTTCGGCCGTCTCGCCCTGCCTCCCTCCCTGTGTGAATACAGCAACTCCTGCCCCGGACTTTTCAGCCAGAGGTGAATTACTTTCCTGTGGAAAAGATCCCAGGTGAGGCTGCGGCTTTCGTTCGTGCCCTGTGGCGGGCATTACCTGATTTTATAATAATCATGCATTATTTTTATGTCCATCACAACAGAAGCATTGCCAGTTTGGGAAGAAAGATGCTAGGAGCAGCATTTCCTTGTGGTAAGCAGAGGAGGGTCAGGACCGCAGAGACCACAGGCTGCAGGGGGGCCTGTGTGCGGCTGCCTCAGTCTCCCCACCGGCCCCGGCCAGCTGCCCTGTCCTCAGCCCATAGGCACCACTTCCTTTTAATTAATATGAGCCACGAGGGCCCTTTGCTGTGGCGTCTCTAGGCAGAAGAGGGAGCCACAGCCGCCTAGCGGCTGCCAAGGAAACTAGCAGGAAGGGGCATCTCCGCCAGGGTCTCCCGGGAAACGCGGGCTCCCCTGAGAAGGGGTGTTTGGGAATAAAACTCCTGCCTGCGCTGCTGTGTGCTTCTCGTGGGTGGGGCGGGAGAGGAGGTGAGAAGCCTGCCCGCTGTCTCCTGTCCCTTGTCTCCTGGCCCCTCAGGAAAGCCGTTCTCCGCGGCTCTCCTCAGTGCCTCCCCACTTCTGCCTGGCTGGGCTGAAAGTGGCCTTGAGGTTCAGGGTGCAGCTGCAGTCACAGGCCCCACTTTGGACTTACCTCCCTCCCCTGCCCCTGCCTTGTCCCCCCTTTCCCAGCCCCAGGTTATCCCTTTGTAAAGTGAGAATACCAGATGAGGTGACCCATAGCTCCCTCCAGGCGCTCCTGCACAGGCCACGCTTCCCCGACACCCCAGAGCAGCTTGGGGCTCCCTGCACGACCCTGGCTGGAGGATCACTGCCAGCCTGACTCTCATGCTTGTCACCAGGCATCTGAGCGCCCTGAGGCTTAGGGGCTTCCTCTTCCTGTCCTGCACCAGGGGCCATGTCTGCCAGGCCTCCTCAGGGGCCACCCCTTCCCAAAGTGTCCTCTTCCTGTAGTGTCCTGAGCTACACAGGGAGTGGCCACCGCACCTCCTGGGAAGCCCCCGTGGGGGACGTCCTCACCTGCGCCTGCCCCCTTTCTGTTCCGTGCTGTTGAAGGGCTGAGCCGACCTTCCCTTAGGTCTGCAGGTGGGGGTGGGATGCGGAGTGAAAGGGGGAGATGCGTTCTGTGCACCAACTGCCTGCGAGGAGTGGAATCGATGTCCCGCAAACGCAGTCTGATAAAGATTTCAAATGAGGCACTCGGAATGGGCTTGGGCCTGTGGCTCTTGTTCCCTGCGGGTGCCCACTCCCCATCTTACCACCTAGAGACCTGTCCTCATCCTCCTGAGCCCCACCTTGTGGGCAGGGCAGGGTGGATGGGGGAGCTCAAATGCAGACAGCCCCCCGGCTCTGAGCAGCTGGGCCCGGAAGGGCATGGAAGAAGCCGGGGCAGTCCGTGCCCTTCCTCTGCCCTTCTACAGGGCTGAGATTGGGACACGCTTGTCACCTTTGTCCCAGGGACCTGTGCTATGCCAGGTGAGGGGCTCTATCCCATTTTGACCCGGGCGATGGCCCTCTGTCCTCACCCTGGTCGTGAACCGAGGAGCTGTCCTGCTCGGACGAGAAGGAGACACACTCAGGCGTTACGTAACTTGGTCAGGGTCATGAAGCCGCCAGGAGCAGGGCCAGGGCCCTGCCCAGGCCTCACGCCTCCGGTGAGCTCTCCCCACTGCAGAAAGTCCTCTCCCCACAGGAGCAAGTCCAGAGTTGAGGTTCGGCAGAGCTCTCGGGCTCCCCAAAGGGAATAACTGTCGTTGCCCCCCTCCTCCTCACCCATCTGCCGGGCGAGTCACAGGTGAGTCCCCGACATAGCCCCCGCTCCAGCCCCAGGTGCCAGCTCAGCCGGCCTGCCATCCCCTCTCCCTGGTGCCCCAAGGTGGCTCTGAGGTCACCCACACCCTACAGCCTGCTCTCCACACCACATCTCAGAACATTGGAGAAAGCAGGACAGGAGAGGAGGTCAGTTGAAGGTGATGGCCAGGGATGGGGGGCCTGGGGTCTCCCTCCACTGGAGGAACCTCTGCCCAGCCACCCCTCACCCCAGAGACAACCCAGCTTTGCTTAGTTAATGAAATACAAAAGAAGGAATCAGGGCTGGGGGCGGCTCCAGAGCCTGAAAGCGAGGGAGAAGGAAAAGTTGGGTCTCTTCCAAAGAGTTAATGTTCCACGGTATGATCGATTAGGTGTCAGATGTAATTTCAAACCAATACAAGATGAATGGCATAATTTTCCCTCTCTCATTTTAGACAGAATTAAGAATCCATTAGCTAACACAAATTTTTGGCAAGTTTAATAGGAGCTCAAATCTGCATTCGGAGGAAAAGCTCCCCAAAGCCTGTTTCAGGCTCACTTCTGGGCCCCGCCCCCAGCGCGGAGGCCCCCGGACAGGGCCCTGCCCCGGGGTGAAGGGCCGAGGCCATTGTCTCCGCCTGTGGTGGGGGGGAAGGCCGGCCACGCCCCAGGGAAGGGGTGGCCAAGTCCAGCTCTCCAGGGAGAGAGCTGAGGGAGTGCCCCCCCCCCGCCACTGGAGTCTTCACCCCCAACAAAGTACTACCCAGCTCACAGGGGACACAAGCCCCAGGGTCCTCTTTTGCCACCGTTACACAAATCAGTCCACGTGCCACACCTGGAAGGGAGGGGGATCCACTGAATACTGAGGAAATGAGGGTAGGAGGGGCTGGTTGGAGTCAGCTGAGCCAAGAGGGCTGTGATTCTGTTCCCTAGGACCCTAAGCCGTCATCAACCTCTGCCTCAGTTTCCACATCTGTAAAATGGGAAGGCTCCTAGCCAGGTGTGGTAGTGCACGCCTGTAATCCAAGCACTCAGGAGGCTGAGACAGGAGTATCACTGTGAGTGTGAGGCCAGCCTGGGCTACAGAGTGAGACCTCCTCTGTAAATAATAAATAAACTTTAAAAATAAAGAGCACTCCTTGTGGCTGTCTGTCCAGGTAGAGGGGCCAAGTGTTTATTCTGGCAGCCTCTCCCTGACCCCCAGACCTCGCAGCCTAGTAAGGAGATGGCAGTGTAGACAGAGCCCTGCGCTGAATAAGGGAGAGGCCAGAGCGGTGACCCTGGCTGCTGGCCTTTCCCAGGCATCACTCCGGTGTGGAGGGCAGGAGAGGAAGCCCAGACGCTGCGGACCTGCAGAGGTAGCCCACCCGGGACGTGCGGCAGGACGGGGGTTGCGGCTCAGAAAGCCTGGTCCCAAGGCTGAGGCTCTCATCCAGACGACGGCGGCGTGCAGGACGCCTGCATGAGGTCTTGACTGATGAGTAGGAGTTTGCCAGGGGAGAAGAGCATGCTGGGAGCAAGAGCAGCATGAGCAAGGTCAGGGAAGAAGTCTCAGCACGAGGGCGCTGAGTAACACTGACAGCATCACTGTTCCCAAGGAGGACGGCAGAGGACCCACTGGGGAGGAGCCGGGACCTTCCGCTGTCCACCTCCTGCTGCAGAGTGGGCTGAGCGGGCTGCAGCTTCGTCCCGTGCGCTGCCTGGTAGAGGGCGGTGGGAGAACAGTGCCCAGCACGCAGCAGGCCCCAGGCGGGCCCACAAATAATGACAGGCACAGCCCGCCTCTGGGTTCCTTATTCTTCACGGCAGTGACCACGGGAAGCAGGCGCTGTTGCCCCGTTTTTCAGATGAGTCACCTGAGGCTTGAACATGCTCAGAAACTTGGCTCGGAGAGACAGACACTGAGCCAAACTGCAGGCCCAGCCCTGACGCCAGAGCTGGCTGCGTCCTCTCGGGCCTCAGGGAACTTGGGAGGAATTTGTGGCTGACCCCTGAGTTTTACAGAAGGAATTCTGGCAAGACAGAGGAATCAGATCAGAGCAGGGTAAGACCAGAGTTGGGAAGGCAGTAAGGAACCTAGGCCCCGGTTCAGGTGAAAATGACTGATGTAGTGGTACACACAAGTGATCTCACCACTTGAGAGGCTGAGGCAGGAAGATCTCTGAGGCCAGCCTGGGGTGCATGGGTACATTAGTGACCTCAAGCCCAGACTCAACTATAAAGTGAGACCCTGACCCTGTCACACATACACACACACGCACACACGCATGCACGCACACACAAGCACATTCCTATGAGAAATGGGCTGAGACTCTCCAGTTTAATTGCTGCTGCCGGGCAGGGACCGTCAGCCCATTTAACAGATAAGAAAGCTGAATTTTGGAGAGTATCGCCAGCTTTACTGAGCCACACAGCCATGACTCGTCTGGCCCAGAGCCCCAAGATTTTCTCCCACTGCACTACTAGAAGAGAGTGATCTGGGATCAGCTCTACCCTGCTGACCTCGCCAGGCCTCCCTGGGAGAGCCAGGCGTGGTGGTGTTCACACACCTGTCATAGCACCACTCATGAGGCTGAGGCAGGAGGATCGCCATTCATTTAAGGCCAGTATAAGGTCCATAGCAAGACGCTGTCTCAGAAACAAGCAAATAAATGTCCTGGGTTGTGTATGGACCGGTCTTTCTGTTTTAACCCAGCAGAAGGGCCTGCAGGGGGAGAGAAGGGAAGCTGGAGGGGGGTTCTATGAGCACCTGCCCTGACTGTGGGGAGGCAGAGAGACGTGCAGAGGGCGCAGGGTTTGGTTCTCTTCTCTGTAAGACCCTTGTGCCTTCACTTGCAGGCAGCCGCTCTGCTGTCTCTTCTCCTTCCTACTGGAGTCAGAGGACCCCTGCCACCGGCTCTCAGGGCCTCTGGAGGGTGTGGTGGTGCAGCCTGTAACCCAGCACTTCGGGAGGCTGAGACAGGTTGGTGATGGGTGGATGGATAAATGACTGGGGGAAAGAAAGAAAGAACAGTGTAGCGTGGTCCCCAGGCTCCGAGTCCAGGCCTAGGAATGCAGCAAAAGGGAAAGGAAGCTGCTGTCCTCCGGGAGACACCGCCTGCTGCTCCCTTGGCACTGTGTCCCCACGGGGCGGGCCCTGGCTCCCGGGCTGGGGCACCTCCTGCCCAGTCCGTCCAGCAGAGCGAAGCAGCAGCATGGGGGCTCGGCCTGCGCCACAGAACAGGCTTCTTTGCTTTAAAGGGGAAAGACCTGTAGTGTTGGCAAAATTCCTCAGCGTCATGTTGGTGAGCCCAAGGTCACCTTGGCTATGGAGAGAACTGGGGAGGAAGCTACAC
The DNA here is from genome assembly GCA_004026965.1 of Petromus typicus. Classification (NCBI taxonomy): domain Eukaryota; kingdom Metazoa; phylum Chordata; class Mammalia; order Rodentia; family Petromuridae; genus Petromus; species Petromus typicus. The sequence goes on along the minus strand of PVIR01000795.1, from coordinate 87,671 downwards.
GAGGAAAAGGGACTGAGGGGAAGAACTTCTGGCTCAGAAGCACAGGGCCCCGAGACCGCCATGGCCACACGCTGCAGAGGTGGCCGGACGGGGCGCCGGGCCCTGCGCGTAGTGGACTCCGGTCCCTGCAGGCCGGGAGGGGCTGTAGCTGCAGCCCCCAAGTGTTTGCTGGGGAGACAGATGTGATGCATCGCTGACAGGGTCATCTCAGAAGAGGGCTCATGGAAAGGTGGTCCAGACCAGGGCGCAGCGCTTGGCACTGTTCCCCAGCACTGCGGGAGCCATACAGAGCCTTGTGTTTGGCACTGCGCTCCAACCCCAGCTCTTCATTATTGTTACTGTCTTATTTTTGAGGTAGCTTTCAGGTACTTCCCTTTTAAACAAGGGCTTCCCAGGGGCCGAGGATTTAGCTCATTGGTTCTGGTGTCTGCCTGGCAAATGCAAGGTCCCAGGATCAATTCCTGGTGCCACAGACCACAAGGCTGGGCATGGTGACTCACGCCTATAATCCCAGCACTCACTTGGGAGGCAGAGGCAAAAAGACTGCTGAGGTTGAGGCTAGTCTGGGCTACATAGTGAGTTCAGGGCCAGCTTGAATTACAAAGCAAAACCCTGTCTCAAAAAAACCCAAAACTAAAACAAAACAAAACAAAAAAACAAAAAGGCTTCTTTGATCCCCTACTTAAAATGGGCATCAGTTCAGCCACACTCAGAAGAGCATGCTTGTAATACTCAGGAGGCTGAGGTAGGAAGATCTCACATTCAAGGACAGACCGAGTTACTAAGACTCTGTCTCAAAATTAAAAATACAACCAGAAGTAGTGGCATATGCCTATAGTCCCAGTACTCAGGAGGCTGAGGCAGGAGAGTTGCTGTGAGTTGGAAGCTAGCCTGGGCTACATAGTAAGAGTCTATGACCAAAAAGGAAAAAATAAACAAATAAACAACTATGTGAGGCCTTTCAGGTCTTTGCTGGGAACGATGCCAGGTGTGTCCACATCCCTGGTGACTCTGGCCTGTTAACTGGACTCTCCCTGACCATACTGTACAACTTCTGTGAGCCTCAGCTTCCCCAGTCTGTTCGGGACAGGCCTGGTCCTCAGGAGATGGCAGGGTATCTGTCTGTCCTTTTCCCTTCCTGTCTGACCTGTTACTCAGACCGGTTGGATGCAGGGGCTCAGGGGAGCATGAAGAAGGGGCGCCTTGCAGACCCCGGACCCCAGCTGTTGCTCCCCGCAGTCTGATCCTGCGTGGGGAGCGTGGGCGACCCTGGCAGTGCCTCCCTGGGGCCCGTGCACGCCGGGCTGTGCCGGAGCCGGTCCTGTTCTCCCACCCGCGGAGGGGGTTCAAAAGACTTTAATCACCCCCTGAGCGGATGCGGGTTAATGCGATGATTCGAAAGGTGTATTATGCAATTACATTTAACAAAAAGATTTATAGTCGAGTAGAACACAATTAGGAGCTGGCAGACAGGTCTCCTGAGAGGGGAGTGGGAGGGAGGCTGACGGCCCAGCTCAGCCCCGATCACCCTCCCTCCCCAGCCTCTGCCGGGTGACTACCGCCGTCAGCCAGCCATTCGCCACTCACAGCGGCCTGGCAGTGAGGGTGGGAACCAGGCACACACCCTGACCTGCCGTCAGGGGGCCCACAGGCCACGTGGGAAGCAGAGAGAAAAACCCAAACGTGGCTGTGGTCGCCAGCCCTTTCATCCCAGCACTGGGAGGCTGAGGCAGGAGGATCATTGTCAGTGCGAGGCCAGCCTGGACTGCATAGTGAGACCCTATGGCAACAAAAGAAAAGGGGGAAAAAGCCCAAACAAAACCAAACCTACTCTGGGTAAAGAGGGGGGCAAAGGAGATGTGGAGGGTGACAGTGGGCAGGGCACAGAGTGGGTGTGGGGGGGCAGCTGGTCCCAGCAGTCAGCCTGGGCAGGGCTGGGAAGGTGTGTGTGGAGAGCCAGGAGGCTGGCAGAAGGTGACCAGGAGGAGGCAGGGCCACCACAGTCTCTTCCACGCAGTCCCCACCCGCGAGAAGCCCACCGTCCCCTCACTGCCGCCCGGAGCCCCAGGCTGCGGCAGCCAGAGACGGCTCCGGTCCCCGCAGTGGACACCACAGTGGAGTCTTCACCCCAAGCAGAGAGGACAGACCCGGGGCCAGTGGTGCCACCTGGCCTGCAGGCGGGCACACGACAGGGATTGATGCCGAGCTGTGGCGGAGCCCGGCTGGAGATGCTGTGCAGGCCGGAGGGCGGCGCCCGGTGACCCCTCTCCCCGTGGCCTGCTGTCCATGAGCTCCGCGCCTCCCGCCTCCGTTCCTCCTGCTTCAATTGGGAGGAAGTTCCCGGGGATCCAGTTTGGAGGAAATGCTTTATGACTTTTTTGTTTGAGGCCGAGTCTTGCTAAGTAGCCCAGGGTGGCCTTGAACTCACGAGGCTCCTCCAGCCTCAGCTTCCTGAGCCCCATGCTGAAGCTCCTGAAGCTCTGTCAGTCACTGTTTGGCTTCACGACGGCTCACTGTGATGCTCAGACCCCACACGGGAAGCTCTGGCTGAACTGCTTCCTTCCATCCTGCCTGTCGCTCCTCGCACTGTTAGTAATACAGCAGTAACAGTGACCGCTGAGGGACAGTACTCTTGGGCTAATTCCTTCACTGGAGCAGTGGTTTTTATTTTGTTTGTTGTCCATTGAGGGGGCTACCGGGAATCGAACTTGTGACCTTGTGCTTGCAAGGCAGGCACTGGAACCACTGAGCAAAATCCCCAGTCTGTTTTTGAGACAGAGCCTTGTAATATATCTCGGGCTGGCTTTGAATTCACTATGTAGCCAACACTGGGTTTGAACTCATGGTGAGTCTTCTGCCTCAGCCTCCTGAATGAGATCATTTTAAAATTTCACAACGAGGGCTGGGGATTTAGTTCAGTGGTTCCGATGCCTGTTTTGCAAGCACAAGGGCCAGGGTTCAATCCCCGGAAACCATATACCATACTGGGCCCAGCAGCAATCAGTACCACATACCATAGCGCTGGGCGTGGTGGCTCACGGCTGTCATCCCAGCACTCAGGAGGCAGAGGCAGGAGGATTGCTGTGATGTGAGTTGGAGGCTGAGCTCAGGGCCAGCCTGAACTGCAAAGCGAGACCCTGTCTAAAAAAAAAATTTTTTTTTTTTAAATTTCACAGCGAAATGAGCCGCTGAACATCACGCAACCAGTTAGAACTAGACTTGGGCCATGTGTGGTGGTACACACCTGTAATCTCAGCACTCAGGAGGCTGAGGCAAGAGGATCTCTGAAATTTGAGCCCAGCCTGAACTTCATAGTAAGACCCAGTCTCAGAAAAGAAGAGGAGGTAGAGAAGAAGGAAGAGGAGGAACGGGCTGAGATGAGAAAATCTGGACTCTCCAGAACCGCAGGCTCGGGGTGCGGCTTGGCTGCAGGGGCGGAGGGCGGGAGGAGCCACCTTGCCGCTCTCTCCCTCCTCCCTCTCGCTCTTTCTAGGCGCCGAGACAGCGAGACCCCCCGACCCCGCTGCTGGGGCCCAGGTGACCGCCTTGGCTGGAGCCACTCCCACCTCTGCGGCGCAGCCTCCCCGGAGGAAAGCGCGTTCCCGTGTGGCCTCCGGTGGCCAGGTGTCTGTGCGCCTGTGAAGCCCCAAGCTGGCCCAGACCCACGCCCCGTCCGGCCGTCCCCGCGGGGCTGCGGGCGTGGGGCTGGCTCTGGGCACCGCGGACAGGGGACCTGTGACTCCCGGGCTGCGGGGCCGAGAGCTTCTGGCCCGAGTCGAGTCTGCTCTCGGCTCCCAGCTCTTCCTGCTCGCGGCCTGCTCTGCCTCCCCTCGAGCCGGGCAGAGTGCCCTCAGCCTGTGCCGGCTGGCACACATGCCACATGGTGCCTGGCGCGCGTCTGGGCAGGGATGACGCCCCCAGGACCGGCTGGGACACGGAGCCACCCGCTGCCGCCCCCAGCTCCAGAACGGAGCGTCCTCATCCGGTCCCCTTTCCCAGCCAGGGACTCGGAGGAGCGGGCGGGGGACGAGGCACAGACAGATACAAACACGCAGATGCACCCGAGACGCCCACGCGCGTGTGCCCCGGGAGGCGCAGACACGCGTGCACGCACCGCACGCTCAGCGGCCGACCGGAAGAAGCCGCGCAGATCCCGCGGGAGCGCGCCCGCCCTGCCTCTGTCCGCGGTGCTGAAACCCGGCCTTGGCCTCGCTGCAGAAGGACCTAGACGGGCAGAGGCTGAGAGAGACCTGGGAACGGGGAGGGCGAGTGAGCAGAAAGAAATCCAGGACGAGGGGGAAAGAGTTGAGAGGATGCAGGCAGGGCCAGGGATGTGGCTCAGCGGCGCCAAGCCTGGCTGGCAAGCACAAGGTCCTGAGTTCAAGCTCCAGTACTGCAGTTGGGGAGGGAGAGGATGATACAGGGCGACAAAGAATAACTGGACCGCAGAGCTCAGCCTCCCACCAGGCCAAGCACAGGCTCCATCTCAGCCTTTTGTTCCTCTCTGTCCCTCAGGGCCAAGACTGGAAGTTTGGTGAGGATGTGGCGGCAGGCGCAATGCGCGGCTTCTGTGCCTCCAGTGTCCCTTCTAGGTGCCACCAAGTTCTGGGGCCAGGAGATGGCAAGGAAGCTCGCACAGCCCTCTGATAACTCGCCACCTGGTCCCTCAGCCCAATGTGTGCTGGGCAAGTGGACAGCAATGCTGATTGGGATTTGTTCTGGGGATTGCAAGGATTTGGCAACTGCTTAGTGCTCATCCGTGAGATTGGATCGTGGGTTCCTCTCCCCTCTCCTGAGAGAGACCCCTTCCAGTGAGACTGGATGTTGGGACAGCGCACCTGGCAGCCCCTCCGCCTTCATTGGGGAACAGGTGGGACCTGCTGTCCTTGTAGGGAGACGTTCAAGGACTCAAGAGGTCACAGAGGGAGAAAAGGTGAGCGAGAGGGAAAAAGAAGAGAGAGTGGTAAAGTATGGAGTAAGGAAGGAAAGACCATAGAAAGAGGAAGCCAGGGGTGAGGGCGCCCTGACAGAAACCAGAGAGGGCAAAAGGGCCAGACAGACTCCGGCGTGGGGGCAGGGAGGAGTCAGCCAGGTGGAGCACCTCTCCCTCAACCTTCGGGGGGCCCAGCGGGCAGGACCTCACCCTCCTCCAGGGCCTCGGGCAGGGCAGCAGCTGCCCTGGCTGCACGGTGACATGCAGGTATGAGGCTTCGTTGTGGGGAGATGGGGACAGGGGCCTTGGTCATCCCCACCATTCACAGGCGGGAAAGGTGTTGCCTTCTCTGGAGAGAGGGTGCTGGGTGCAGTTGGGGTCCCGAGCAGGGAGAGGAGGTCAGAGAGGTGTGATCTGGAAAGAAGACCGCGGAGGGTGAGGGGCCTCAGATACTGAAGGCTCTGGGTCCCCTCTTTGATCCCTGATTGGGAGGGAACAATTGATCTCTAGCTGAAAAGTTGTGGGGTTTATTTTTAGAGTCTCACTATGTAGCCCAGGCTGACCTCACACTCTTGGTTATTCTCCTGCCTCAGCCTCCCAAATGATGGGATTACAGGCCTGTGCCCCTACCAAGAAGACAGGCCTGGACTGCAGGTTGGCCTCTGTGCGGGTGTGTCCGCCTGTGGCTCAGCGCAGTGAAGAAAGTCCAATCTTAGGAGGGGTTGGAGGTCTGCGGCTCTGGTGTCCGGCTGGCGCAGGCACATGCGCTCTATCCTTCTGACCACGACTGCACTCACCTCGCGGGGGCTCAGACGGGAAACCCTTCTGCAGCCCGTCCCCCTCTGGGCGCCAGGAAGACTGGCATTCCCTGGCTTCCCCTTGAAGAGCAGGAGACAGGAAGTGTTCACAAGAAGGGGAGTTGCCAGGTCTGGGGACGCAGGGCAGGGCTCGGAGTGTCTGCGCTAGGGATTCTCAGAGATGCCCTCCAGGGCCCCGAGGAGCAGACCTAGGCGTCCCTGCCCACCATCCCGCCATGGCTGGCTCCCTGTGCGTGGTTCATCACGGCTGCTGCTCCCAGGCTGACCCTTGGCCGCTTTTCCTTCCTGTCCTTTGCTCCTGTCTGTTCTTTTTGCCTGGATCCCCTTCCCAGGAATCTGGCCGGAAGGAAAGGAATTCCCTCACTTTGGCAAGGAGCAGGAGGGGGCGACACTGACGGCCCCTCTGGAGGTCAGGAGCACCTGAGGTGGCACGGGAGGGTGGCAGGGCGGCCCCAGGTCCCCGTCCTCCCAGATCCTGTCTCATCACTGTCACCATTCAATCATGGCAGATGGGCTGCAGCTGTGAGCGCCAGCCCGGCACACAGGCTGGTCCGTGCCACTTGGGAGAGAAGAAAGAGGAGGGAGGGGGAGGAGGAGGGAGAGCCGAAGGGAGGAGGAGGAGGAGGAAGGAGAAGAGGGCGCAGGAGGGGAGCGAGATGGCTTGCAGAGGAAGGGGACTGGCTCTCTTTGCCTGTCTCTCCCAACAGGAGAGCAGAGGCCAGGGCTGGGCTCACAAGCTGGGCAGTGCCAGGCGAGATGGGCATATGCCCTTGATTACTACCAGGACCGCAGGCCAAGCCTCCGCAGCCGCCATGGCCTCATAAATCAGTTTTTAAGTAGCGACCACATGGATGTTTCCCAGCTAGAGGCCCAGCTAGGGCAACCCTGGTGAGGGGCAGGTGCCAGGCCAGGGCACCAAAGAGATGGGGTTGGTCTCTGAGGCCTGGTGGGGGGTGCAGCAATTGGAACCAGTTCGGGCACAGCCTGAGGGCAGAAGCTCCTGCCATGGGGGTGGGTTAGAAAGTGGCAAGAAGCTCTAGAAAGCCCGGGCCAGACCTGGCAGGTTTCCCTGGGGGCAATAGCAGGGGTGCCCCTGCTGAAGCCCCTCCCACCAGGGGTGGGAGGCACAGGGGTGAGGCAGCACCCTCTGTGGAGCATGGGACAGCGCAGAGCAGCCCCAGAGCGCTCCCTGCCCCAGCCCAGGCCCAGCCAACCCAGCAGCCAGTGAAAGTGGTTAACTGCTAAGGGATGGAGGTGCCAGGGTCAGGGATGGCACGCCCAGTGTCCACAGGGTTTGCACGTGAGTTGCGGTGACTGAGTCTGTGTATGTGGGGGCCTGGGGCACCGGCCCCTCAGCAGGTAGACATTCCTGCACACCCTCTGAGCTCCTGTCCTCCCCGCGGGGACCCCAGCCCCCACGCCAACGGCTGCAGCGGCTGCAGCGGCTGCAGCGCAGGGTGGGCTGGACCAGGCACCCTGCTTTCTCGCGCGGTGTCTCCTTCCTGGGTGAACAGATGTCTTGGAATTTTAGATGTGCTCTCCGCCTCCCCTCGCAATACCCCCCAGCTGGCACAGGCTGTAGCAGTGACGCCCCCTCCTCCCCCAGCCCCACAGCAACACCAGCTGATAGATCCGAGGCCCAGGCTGTGGGGTGGTGGCCCGGCCGGCTGAGCACACAGAGGCCCACACCCAGCACTGGCTTCCTCCTGCTCATCTTCCTTCTTCCTTCCCTGGTCTCCTGTCCCCAGTGCCAGGGTCTCTGCCCACCAGCCTCCGCTTTTACACAGAGCTTCACCTCACTGGAGAGAAACTCCTCCTGGCAACTTCGCCTCTGAAGGACCTTCCCTCCAAAGACCCCCTTTCCCTGCATTGGGCAGGGAGCCTGGCAGCCTGCCCTCTGCAGGAACCTGGGGTCACCAGGTTCACCGGAAAACAGCAGGAGGGCACTGGGGGTGAGGATGGGGCTGCCCAGCCGAAAGACACCCAAATTTTCAAATCACCGCTAATTAATGAATAATCCACTTCTGTAGACCCCCAGCTCAGGGAGGGGGCAGGACCCGCAGCAGGCCGGAGGGGGCCTTGGCAGGCTTGGCAGCAGGGTGGTGCCAGGCGCCCTCCCCCACCCCCACCCGCCAGCATTCCGAGGTAACAGGCATTTGTTACCCAGCTCATGCCAGGAGCGATTGGCAGGTTCGAGTAGGCACAGCCACTCTGCACACAGATGTCCCTGTATTCACTCTCTGATATGGATTCTGTCAGCTCCGACTCCGGGAGAGACAAGCAGACAGCTACACAGACAGAGTCACAGACGCAGACAGAGATGGAGTCATTGTCTGGCAGACACAGAACTCTGCACATAGTTATTTTTCTTTCCAGAAAATAATTTTTTAAAAGACAAAGAAAAATAAGAACTAATACTGGGGGACCCCCCAAGAAGCTCAGTGAAAGCCTCAGCTCTGTGCCCTTCTGCGGGCCTGTCTGGCCTTTCCCAGGAGCCCCGTGGGCACTGTGCAGCACCCTGCAGCCTCCGAGGCGGCAAGCAGAGATGGGGTGTCTGCCCACACTGCAGGGCCGCGCGGCCTCCGGATTCTCCGCTCAGGAGCCAGCTCGGTCTAGAACACGCGGTGAGGCTTCGGCGTCTAGAAGCTGAGACTTGAAGTCCAGAACTTCACAAACTCAGAGCGAGCCTGCTTCTTCTCTGCCCTCTCTGCCCGTAGGGGAAGCAGGTGCTACCCAGTGTCCTGGCCGGATGGCATCACATACCTGGTGCCCACTGATGCCCACAACCCCTTGGCAGCCCACGGAAGGCGCAGCCAGCCTTTTGCAATAGGAACACAGAAAGGTCAGGGTCCTGGCCGTGGCCCCTCTGGCACTGCCTTCCGCCTAGACTTCCTTCAGCTCCTGTCCCCACCCTGACCCTCTGTGCTGTCCTGGCCTTCCTGCTGTCGCTGCTGCCAGCCACCGTGCCAGCGAGCTGGTGGGTCACTGGGCATCTGCGAGCAGGCTGGGCACAGAGAGCCTCTGGGAGTTGGTTCTCCCTGGCAGCCAGCGGGAGAAGGAAGCGTGGGGAAGGGAATTCACTCACACCGAGGACCCGCTAAGAGGTGTGTGGTTGTGGCGTGTGGGGTTGTGGGGTTTTTTATCTTTCTTAAAAGAAAAGAAAAAGCCCCATCCTGTGTCATCATTTTTACGGGATCTGCAATTCTGGCAAAAATCTGTCTTTAATTTAGCTGTCCATATAAAAATCCTCACCGTATAATAATGAACAGATGCCATGGAATTTAGGCTGGAGCCTCGGCTCCTCCCCGCCTTCCCCCGCCCCCCCGCGCCTGGCACCAGGCACCGGGCACCGGCTGAGTGGCACAGACTGGCACCAACACGCGAGCAAAGGGTGGGCAGGGGGCGACCTGGGCTGGGCGCCAGGGCGCTGGGGCGGGGAAGGTGCATCCGGCGCAGGCTGGGCCAGGTGGGAGCTCAGGCGCGCGGGGAGAGCGGCAGAGAGAAGCTTCTCTTTCTCAGAATGCTCCGGACTTTTGGGTTTAGGTTTGGTCTGGTTTATAGGGCTTTGTGCTTCTGACTCTATTTTTTAACACCGCACTGCCCTGCACAGAAACCCAAATGTTTTTGATATTTTAGTCGAGTTGTTTGCAGCGCTGCCCCCGTGTGTCCCGGCCTCGCTGCAGCGCGGCCGCGCGTTCGCAGGAAGCGGGTTCTGAGCCGCCTTCCCTCGCGCGCCTCCTGGGGCTGCCGAGGCTCGGGCGCCCTGTGGGAGAGGAGGCCCGACAGGCGGGCAGCCTCGCCCCGGAAGTGTGTGAGGTGGAGAGAGAGAAAACCCCACCTGCCCCACCCTAATTTCTGAGCTGTTCCCAGGGGAGAAGGAAAAAAAACAACCTCATGGATAGAGTGAGGTGTCCCCTCCTGCCTCAGCCTTCAGACCAGAGCGCAGGGTGGGTCTGGGCAGGAGGGGTCTGTTCTAAGGCCCCCCACCCCTCTCCTTTAAAGCGACTCTGGCGAGAACAGATGTCCCAGGCTGGGCGGACTGCCCAGACCCCGCCCAGCTGTGCCCTTGGCAAAGACTTGGCTGAGGGTAGGAACTGGCACTCAAGTCCCCAAAGGAGCTGGGGCTTCCGCAGGTCCAGTGGGACCCGACCTCGAGGGCTTGGCCTCCTGGCCAGGGTAGCTTCCAACAGGAGGCAGGAGAGCCCTGGAAAGACCCCGTTGCTAATTCAATCAATTCCAAAAAGCCAGAGAGAGAGAGAGAGAGAGAGAGAGACAGGGCGGCCTAGCCAGCCCTGGGGACCAGACCTGGCAACCAAAGCCCGAGTGCACATCTGGGTGTCTCCACCCAGAGCCGGTGGTGTGGCTGGCACTTAGGAGTTCCCATCCCCTGACTAGGGGGCTGGGCGGCCCGACTCTGGCATCCTTGCCCTCGCCTGCCCAGGCCGGAGCTGCTGGCCCGGTGCTTTAGGACCAGAAAGTTTATGGCACACAGCATGGTGCCAGTGTACCACTCTCGCCCAGGGAGACTTGGCAGAGAAGTTTTAAAGATGTAGGACAAGAAGGTCATGGCTGCTCCGGGATCTGAACCCAGGAGGGTTTCCAGCTTCCTTTGGGCCCAGGTGTCACCTGTGCTCAGGGCGGTGGCCAGCGCCTGCTGCCCAGCCCAGAAGGAAGGGAGAGTGAGTGTCCTGGCCAGGGGGCAGGATGCCCGTGTGGTGGGTGATGGGCAGCGGGCCTCGAGAGAAGTCAGGATAGGGGGTGGGCTGCCCTGCTCTCTCGGCTTAGGCGCTCAGGAGCTAGGTCAAGGCCCAGGCTGGCCAAGTTCCCTCCATTTTCCTTGCGAACTAAGCTGAACTGTGTAATCCAGACCACCCTCCGTCACCAGAACCCCTGAAACCAACGGAGCCCCTCAGGAGCAGGTGGCTTCCTGCTCCAGTTCCCAGGGGGCAGAGTCGTGGCAGCGGGCGAACCTCTGCCTGCTGCCCAGCAGTCCTGCATCCGCAGCCTGTGGACCGGCAGTGAGGGGAGAAGCAGGCGCAGGCACAGCCTGTGCAGTTGATGGGGTACCAGGGCTCCCCTGTCGCCGACCTGGCTTCTCCCCGCGGTAACGGGCTGTGGCTCCAAGACGATGAGCTCAGAGCTGGGTCCGCCGCTAACAGGGGCTCCCTGCAGCCGAAGCTTTCCGGCTTTCCTTTCTTGCCAGATGGGTGAATGGGCTGGACTCGGAGCTACCGCAGAGACGCCCGAACTCTGGACAAGGGACAGGGCTGGAAAACCCAGGGCAACGCGCCTCCCTGGGTGAGCCGGCTCCGGCGGGGCCGCGTGGCCGCTTGGCGCTGTGAGGCCGGAGAGCGCGCCGCCCGGCTGCGGCCAGAAGGAGGTCGCAGCCCCAACGCCGGGCGGGCGGCTCCCTCCCTCCGCCCTGGGCTTCGCCAAGCGTGCGGCCAGCAGGCTCGAGCAGCCACCGACTGCGAGGGGGCGTCTGGGGCCGCGTGTCCGCGCACATCTTCTTCTCCTGCTCATCGCGCCAGCTCGCAGGGGAAGTTAAGTGCTGGGGAGGAGGAGGAGAGCGCGGAAGTGCAGGGCGTGGGGGAAGGGCAGGAGCGGGGAGGGCAGCGGGCGAGGGCCGCGCAGCAGCCGGGAGCGCGAGCTCGGACCTTCCGAAGGGGACCTGCTGCTGCAGGCTGAGGCCCAAAGTCCGCAGCAGTGTCTGGCTTCCGGAGCTCAACAGCAGAGCAGCCAGGGCGGTGGCTAGAAGGACTCCACGGCCTCTGTCAGGGCGATGAGCCACGTGGACGTGGACGGGTCCTCTGCTCCACCTCAGCCACCTGGAGCCACCAGCCCGAGTCCGCAGCAAGCTCTGGGAAACCAACTAAGTGGGAGAGAAGCCCGATTAACCTGGTTTCCAGCGCAAGATAAGAGTTAGGCCTTAGCCTGGGTGCTGAGCTCCAGCTGCCCTGGCCAGGCCTGGGAAGGCAGCAGCCCGGGCCTGGCTGCGTGCTGCTCCCCAACCCACCCAACGTGGACGGGGGGGACACAGGTGGCATTATCCTTGCCATAAGAGGGGTGAGCCATAGCCTTGAAGTTCCTGTTAGCAGACACTGGTACTGCGAGCTGGGGACAGTGACAGGGCTCAGCCTGCTCTCACGGTGGAGAGGCCGCCCTGAGAGTTCCAGAGAAGGTGGTGACATTTTGAAACAACTTTGGGAAGTCTCTGGAAAGTGCAAGAATTCCAGAAAGACTGGAGAGGGAAAGGTCATGCGGTGCCATACCCAGCGCCAGATCCAGCTTTCTCCCCACCAAGCCCTTCCGGAGAAGAAGCCTCACTGGGCCGGAGCTGTGCACAGACGGCTCCAGGGCTTGAGGTGGAACAGGACACCCTCTTACTCCTGAACCAGGGGTTTGGGGTTGTTGCTGAGCTAGCTTCCGCCCAGCATTATCCAAACCACCTTTGGCATTAGGACCTCTTGCTTCTGGCGAATTTCCATTTCCTCCTCTGGCCAGGGGCTGGGGAGCCAGCAACTAGCCCTGACCAAATCTTTGCACACCTGATCCCAACCCTCAACAGCGCCACAGCCCCATTCAGCCTAAAGCAAGGGAAGGTGTTTTGGGGGCGATGAGCAGACAAGAGACGTCCTTTCAGGGGAACCCTCGAGGTGCGAGGTGCCGGCTCTGGGATACTGGTCTCTGGGACCTAAATGGCCTCCAAGGAGCTGCTGGGTCTGTGGCCCAGAGCAGGGATGGAGGGGAGGACAGAAAGAGTCTGGAGGAATGGGGAGCGGCCCACCCGCCCGCCCTGCGCCCAGAGCCTGTCCCCAGTGCCCTCACGCACCCCCAGCCGAGGGTGGCGTTCCCTCTGTCCAGAACAGCCAAGGAGGGAGGCAGGACTAGGGGCCGCAGGCTGCCCAGACGGAGCCCCTGACTCGATCCCCACTGCACCCCAACAGGTAGCCTCTTCCACATCCCCCATGGGGATGCAGTTTGGAGAAGGGATCTCCCCATTATGCTTTATTTCCATGACCCAGTATTTTTAAATTTAAATATATCCCTGTCTGGCTCAAATGGTTCTCTTGACTTCTATCCACCTGCTTTTTTGCAACAGAGAGCACAGTGTTGTATGTGGACCTGCTCCTTCCCCATGATCATCTTCTCCCTGATGGAAAGACACTATGTTGAGAGGAGGTGGGGCAAGGTGTATGGTGCACACCTGTGACCCCGACAGTCAGGAGGCTGAGGCAGGAGGATCCATGCGAGTTTGAATCCAGCCTGGGCTACACAGTGAGACCCTGTCTCAAAAAATAAAATAAAAAGAGGTGGGTGGAAAGTGGTGAGGACGAAGGAATATTAAAAACCAACTGGGCTCTTTGTGTTTGTACTCTAGGTGTCTGGGTACAGTGTCTGTGTCGGGCCACTGTTTTTTCTGTGACCCTGAGTGGGTGTTGTGAGCCTGTGGGACAGAACATCGCTCAGGAAGGCCCAGGACCCTCTCCCCATCCTCTACAAGTCACCTGGCACTCTGGTACCGTCACCCCAGCCCGGCTCTGTCCCATCTGCCCGCCCCCCCATCAAAGGAGGCCACAGTGAGAAACTGTCCCTCTTTGCGTCTCATTTACATAAATATTTATTAATCGTCATTAAACTGAACAGAAACACGCAATGCACTTCGGGTGTCCGGCGGGAGCTTCATCTTCCCTGCAAGAAGAAGGTAGAATCGCGTGTGGGTTGGCGAGTGCGTGGGTGTGTGGCCTGTGGGTTTGCCTGTGTGCATCGTGTCTGGATTCTGAGGCGCTGCCTCCGGTGGGGCGAGGGCACCTTCTGCGCCCCTTTTGGGAAAAGTTGCAGAAGGTGCCCCCACTCCCCACCCACCCTCTGGCCCCGGCCAGGAGGATGCCAAGCACAAAACCTCCCTGTAGCCCCCTGAACTGTGGGTGCCTGGCACCCACTGGCACAGTGCAGGCAGGGGCTGGGCTGTGCCAGGTCACATCCCCTCAGCCTCACCCCAAAGGGAGACAGAGGTGCCCAAGGGAGAAGCAAGCCGAGTGCACACCTTGCCATCCCCCCACATCCGCGCTGGGCCTGGGTGTGTGCGCGGCGCAGGGTGTGCGTGTGGACCATGCAAACCCTCCCCAAACCGACCCCCAACGGTTTGCCATTGCATACAAACTTGGAAACAGGTATTTTAAAAAAACAATATGACATACAACGGGACGGGGCAGGGGAGGGCAGTGGCACTGGGGCCCCAAATCTCCGAGTCACTGATTGTAAGAACCTGGGGAGGGGAGGGGGCGGCACAGCCCCCACTTCGCCAAAGTGCACAGATCCGCGCTGGGCGGCGCGTCTGGGACGGCCAGGCGCTAGGCTCAGTCAGAACCTCCTTGCATAGATATTTGTGTCTTTTATTATTATTATTATTATTGGTAGTAGTATTTTTTTTTTTTTTTTGCCTTTTATTGCTTCTAAAAGTTCTTACTGCATTTTCTCTCCGATCCCGACTCTGCGTTCGGCCTTTATCGCCTCTCAGCTTTTTTTGTATATTTATTTGTTTAAAAAAAAAAAAAAGGGAATGGGAAAAATGGAATCTAGTTACAAACCGTCTGGATCTCTTTCCTCTCAATCCACATCCCCTCCCGCCAAAACTAAAATTGCAAAACGCGGAGATTCAGGGTAGGAAGTCGGGAAGGCAGTCCAGGCCTGCGCTCTGCCCTTTGCAAGAAAAAGGGGGCGCTTGGCCCTGGCAGCTTGGGATCTGCTTTTAAAAATAACAACGGGAGCGGGAATCACACCCCACCGCTCAGCTGCCCCTTTGCCAACACCTTTGGGTCTGCAGGGAGGAGGACAAGAAACCAAGAGCGGGACTGGCCAGAGAGGGTCTCCAAGGAGCGCGTGGAGAGAGGTCCTGGAGGCGCACTCCCTGGCGGGCCAGCGGAGCCTGGAGGCCTCCGGGAGAGAAGAGAAGGCGGTCCCCGGGGAGGAAGCGAGGCGGGGACCAGCCGGGGCACCCACGGCAGCGGACCGCGCAGCCCAGGAGCGCGCGCAGGGCCGGCGCTTGGCTCCCTGCGCCCCGTGCGGAGCCCGGGAGGCCGGGGACGCCCTGCCCTCGGAGGGCTGGAGCGGAGGAGTGGGCAAAGGCGAAAGAAGGAAACTGAGGGCCCGACGCGCATTCTCAGTTATGGAAAAACGCGTTGAGCTCCTCGTACATGGGGCCTCGGTCATGGTGCAGGTGCATGTCGTAGGACAGCAGGTTCTCGGAGTGCACGCCCCCGCGCACGGCCGCCGAGCCGAACACCAGCCCGTGGCCGCCGGGCCGCGAGCCGGGCAGCGCCGAGTAGTGCATAGAGTAGTGGTAGCTCTTCTCGTGGTCGGGCGACGAGTCCTGCTTGAGCGAGAAGTTGCCGTTGAGGCAGAGCGGGGGGCTGAGCGGGCCCTCGTACTCCGAGCTGTTGTAGTCCGGGCTCGCGCCGCCGCCGCCGGCCGCCGCGTACAGCGTCTCGTAGGCGGCCGCGCAGTAGCCGTGGGTCCGCAAGGCGTGCGCCGCGCCGCCGCCCAGGCCGCCCGCCGCCTGGCACTGAGCGCCCGCCAGGCGCGAGCACGGGTACGGGTAGGGGTGCACGGCGAACGGGCCTCCCGAGCCGTGGAAGCGGCCCGCGCCGTCGGCTCCCTGCTCGGTGAGGAAGTTGCGGGAGTTGAGCTGCAGGCAGCCGGCCACCAGGTTGGTGGTGGGCTGCGACAGCCCCTTGCACAGGGTCTGCACGTAGGACACCAGGTCGGGCCGCTTGCCGGAGCGCAGGATCTCCGAGAGCGCCCAGATGTAGTTCTTGGCCAGGCGCAGCGTCTCGATCTTGGACAGCTTCTGCGTCTTGGAGTAGCAGGGCACCACCTTGCGCAGGTTGTCCAGCGCGGCGTTCAGGTCGTGCATGCGGTTGCGCTCGCGCGCGTTCGCCTTCTGCCGCCGCAGCTTGGAGCGCTCCAGGCGCGCCTTGGTCATCTTGCGCTTCTTGGGCCCGCGCTTCTTGGGCCGCTCGCCCTCCGCCTCGTCCAGCCCTTCCTCTTCCTCCTCCTCCTCTTCCTCCTCGCCGCCCAGCTCGCCCTCCTCCTTGATCTCAGCCAGCGCGGCCTCGGCCACCTCCTCTCCACGCAGGGGCACAGGCTTGGCGGCCCTCGCGGGCCCCGGAGCCCCCGGCCCGGGCGCAGGCGGCGGCTGCGGTGGCGCGTCGCCCTTGTCGCTCCTGGGCTCGTCGTCGTCGCCGTCGCCCCAGCTGGCGAACTTGGGCACGTCCGAGAGGAGGCCGGGCTCGCTGAACAGGCGGGTCAGCATGGTGCCTGCGGGCGCCCCGGGGCGCGGGGAAGACAGACAGGCGCGGAGTGAGGGCGCGCTGGGGTCCCGGCGCCCCCCAACCGCCCGCACCCGGCGTCTCCGGCACTCGGGCTCGGGGTCCCGGCGCCCCCTCCCCCCCAACTGCCCCGCCCAGGCCCGCTCGGGCTCCGGCCGTCACCCCGCCGGCCCGGCTCCGCCCCTCGCGGGGATGGGGCCTCTCCTGCCGCGGGGTCCGAGTGGGACCTGCTGGGGCGACAGGGACCCGATTCTTTCGCCGAGGACGCCGCGCGCCCGCCCCAAGCCTGCGCGCTCCCGTAGGTGAAGCAGAGGGGCTGGGCGGGCGCGGGTGGGGACGGCGGCCCGGTGCCTGGGCCCTGGCCCGGCTCCCGACCCCCCAGCCCGGGGTGGCCCCCCGCGTCCCTAATCCAATTTGCAAGTTGGGCGCAGCCGCCCCCACCTCCGACCCGGGTCCAGCGGGGGAGCCCGCTCCTCGGCCCTGCGCCCCGCTCAGCGCCGGCCTGGGCGGGCGACGGGATGGGAGCGCGGGGCGGGGACCGAGGCCACCCCCGCCCGTGTCCCCTGCGACCAAGGACCTTCCGCCCACCCCGAGCGAGCTCCCTCCCCCACTGCTCTTCGGATCTCGTTGTATTTGGGGTGGATGGGGGGAAAAACCCAATTCGTGGCTGCCTCCTCCTTTTCGTGGCGGTGGAGAGAGGTCGCGGGTTCCGGGAGGACGGCTTGAAGTCCCCACCGCGGCGCCACGCGCCCCCACGCCAGGACCCTGCCTCCCCCCTCCGAGCCCATCGTAGCCAGAAACCCTCCCTCCGAAGCCCCCGGGCTGCAGCGCTCGGGGTCCGGGGATCCAGGGCGCCTCCGGTGGCTGCGCGCCCCATGGGGGGTCTGGTCCCGGAAAGGGGGGCTTTGGAGACCCTGGTGTCCGCCGAGGCAGCCCCCCACCGTGGGCAGGTCAGACCAGCTCCCTCTCGGGCAACTCACCTCGGAGAGGAGTCGAGGGGAGAGGGGAGGGGGAGGGGCAAGCAGAGAGGGGGAGAAGAGGGGTCTCCGCGCCTAGTTCATTGTTCCCCCATCGTCGGGGAGCGGGGGCAGCGGCTCCTCAAGGCGGCGGGCGCCGGCGTCTTCAGCGCGCCATGCGAACCGCGGAGCGAGTGTGGCATCTCTACCAGGCGGGGTACCAGCCTCTATGCCAGGCCATATGGGCTTGGCACGTCACGGGCAGCAGCTATCACATGAGAGACGGTGATTGGCATGCGTCTGCATTGGGGGAGAGCCGGCTCCCCCGGGACCCGCCGCCATCTGTCACTCTCTACTCCAAAAAAAAAAAAAAAAATTAAATAAATAAAGGAAATAAATAAATATCTCTGCCGTCCTCCCCTCCCCGCCCAACGCAGGGAAAGCAAGGGTGGAGAGGGACGTGGGAGGAGTTGCCCCCCAAGATAAAGGAGCCCCCACATGGGAACAATGGGGTAGCCCGACTGGAAATCGGGGCTTGCGGCAACTACCAATTTTAGGCGCCTGCCGGGGTCCTGCCCTGTCCCCTCCTCTCCTGCAGGCCCCCAAGGTGGGTCAGGACGCGACCCTGGGTGCGGAGCCGGCCCCAGGCGTGCCCCTCGCCCCAGCAGGGTGCCCTCCACCCCCAAGGGGCAGCTGTGCCCTCGGGCAGGCTCCTCGGCCGTCCATAGGTGGGTGCAGGCGCCGCGCCGCCGCCCCTCCTCCGCCCTCACGCGCACGACATATGTGTCTGAGCGAAATTCAAACCCAGCGAGCGGCAGAGACAGGGGACGGGCGGCCTGTGTCGTGCCGGGGCGTGTGTCCGTGGACGCGCGTGGTCCGCGCACTCCGGAGACCGAGGTGTTCGCCTGGGTGCTGGGTGCTGGGTGCTGGGTGCTGGGTACTGGGTGAGGCGGGACAGGGTGGCCCCGAGCCTGTGCACCCCACCGGCAGGCGCCCTCACCCCGGCGCCCCTCCTCTCTGGCCTTCCCACCTCCTGGGCTCGGTGGACCCGCCGCCCGTGGCCCTCGCAGCCCCCTGGGTGAGAAGAAGCCCTAGGGAGGCCTCCCGCCACACTGCAGGCGCCGCGGCTGCCCGGCCAGGGCGGCAGCGCTGGGTCACTCAAGCGCCCCGGACTGAATGGAGGCCAGGAGCCCGTCTTGGCTCAGGAACCCATCTTGGCTCACCCGGGCCAGCCAGCCGGCCCACAAGCGCAGGTTGGGGGGCAGGCGCGCCCATGTGTGCGCACATGCACACGTGTACGCGCACACACACACACACACACCCTGCTCTTCACCCTGTGGTGCAGAAAATAGACACACACCTCAGTGGGTGAATTCAAGCGTGTGGGCAGGAGTGGGCAGGTCACCGAGACCCGCTGGCCTGATCTGGGCACCTGTGCGTGTTCCAGGACCCACTTCCCGGCCCCTCTGGCCACCTGGGCTCCTCCGATGATGATGCTGATGCTGCTGCCGGCACTGGTGTGGGGTCACCCAGGTGCCAGGTACCAAAAAGCACGGGGGGAGCTGCACCTTTCCCACGAGGAGCCCCAGGCAGGAGCTGAGGAGATGCCGGACGGACACTGCGGGCACACGACCGTGGTCCCGGAGGGCTTGAGGAAGGGGCGCTGGCCCGTCTGGACTCTCAGACCCACCAGGCCAGGAGCTGGAGAGGATCAGAACCGCAGCCCCGCCCTCCTCCTACCTGCCCTTCTCCCGCAGAGGGCAGCGCGCTGGCCTGGGCACACACAAGGTGAGCGGTGAGCGGGCTTCTGGCCCAGGGCCGCGCCAAGAGCCCCCTCTCCCCGGCTGATCTCTGAGAAGACTCTGTAGGCGGAAGAGAATAACAAATAACGGGTCTCAGGGTGGACGTGTACCCCTTATATCGGCACGCCCTCGGAGGTGCTTCTGTCCTTTTAACGGGTCCCCAGTCCTGCTGGGCGCACCTTCCCCAGGACCCTGGGTGTGTGATATCCTGGGCTTCTCCGGTATGTCCACTGCTGTCTACCAGTTTTTAAAAACCAGCTCAGGGCCTTGACCCAGTTAGAAAAATCTTCGTCAGCCTCAATTTCCCCCTCTGTATGATGGGGACTGCTGAGATGCCCTTCC
The DNA here is from genome assembly GCA_004026965.1 of Petromus typicus. Lineage (NCBI taxonomy): Eukaryota > Metazoa > Chordata > Mammalia > Rodentia > Petromuridae > Petromus > Petromus typicus. The sequence continues at coordinate 68,489 of PVIR01000795.1, read as the reverse complement.
AGGGCTATCAACATTCAAGGGCATAGTATGGGTAGCGAGCCAAGTCTTCAAGAAATGCCAGTTCTTATTTTTATTGACAGTCTGTAATGGGTTTTACAGTATTAATTTCTTGTACCTACCTTGCCCCAGCACATCCAGAATGCTTTGTCTCTAAGAAATGGACTTTTTGTAAATTCCTGGGTGAGGATGCTTCCCTGGGTGGGGAAGATTCTCCAAGCCTTCTCCCTTGGAAGTCAAGAAGGGCTGGGTGGAGCCCACCGGGGTCTCACAGGCCCTCCAGCAGGGGTCAGAACCCTGGTCCGGTTGGAGAGCCCCAGAGAGGACCCCTACTCTTTCTGTCAAGCATGACTTCAGCTCGTGGGCTCTGAGAACCCCACTCGGCTCCCCAAAGAAGGACCCTGAGGTTGTTGGGGCTGTACCTGGGGCCACAGGAAGCTTCGTCTTTCTCAGCCTTGCTTCCTGCTTGTATCTGCTCTTCCTTCAGGAAAATGGAACAAGTTTTTCTCACTCAACACATTTCAACTTTTTTTTAGAAGATACAATAAAAACCAGGGGGAAATTGGAACAGAGGGAGGTGTGGGCTGGGCCCGCCTCAGACATGGCTGGAAAGAGGCGCCACAAGTGTGTCCATGTCACACCAACAAGCATGAGCAGGCAGGGACAAGCAGGCTCGCCTCTGTACACCGAGAGGCAGAGACGCCGCACAGAAACACAGAAAGAGCCAGAAATGGAAGGAAGGAGACGAAAGGAGAAGGACACCCAGAGATGCCATCTGTTCCTCCCTGTGGCATTGGGGGAAGGGAGTTGGTGAGGGGCCTGGTCCCCTCCAGGCCTCGGAGAGGAAAAGGACAGTGGTGGGCACCTCAGCCAGTCTGGAAGACCCTTATTTCTGTTGCCCACCCTCCCAGAAGGAGCAGGAAGAAAGGGGCTTGAGGTTCCCATGGAGACACAGCCCCATCCCAGGGGAGGCCACAGTCTGGGCACCTAAAATGGCTGCCTTAAAAGGGTGGCAGCCATTTTGTATAGCTCTGGTCTTGAAGGGCAAGGGTGAGAGGGGGTCAGAGGCCTGTAGGAGGCTGAGGGGGACGGAGGGGGGCTGAGCGGGGGTGCGAGGCTCGGAGGAGCCGCAGAGAAGGTGGCCGGAGGGAGGAGACAGTCATTCCTGAGCAGGACAGGGGACCCTCGCTCAAGGGAGGTAGAATGTTCTAGAACACTATTCTCACGACAGCTCCTGCTCCCTCTAACAAACTTAGTCTACATGAGTCTGCCTGCTCCCGTCCATTCTGACATCCAGAAGGACAACTGGCCCGCCACTCCCTACACTCCAGATAAGACTGGTGGGCACACGTGTACACAAGGAGGCTGGGTTTCTCACCACAGTGCCAGGATGTGAGGGGCAGGTGGGTCCCACGCAGGTGTCACCCCCTGGTCACAGCTAGACTCCCATCTCTGGGGCCTCGGTGGGGACAGAGAGCTGGGCATGAGGACATGTGAGGAGACCCCCTCTGAAGGAGGTGCTCGAAGGTTCAGTGTCCCTGGCATTGCTGTGTGGCGGGGGAGTGGCTGGCAGTGCCCAGATGGCGCCTGCTCCAGCAGCATGGGATGCTCGAGGCACCTGCTACCCCCTTGTCCCGACCGTGTCCACCTCAATGGCAGGGGCCGCGGGGGGAGGGGACCTGCAGCGGCCTCCTTCCTGGCCGGGTGGGCACCTGCCCCGCCGCCCCCTCCCCCACCCGCCGCAGTGTGCTGGGAGCGGCGGGCACGCCAGATGGCGTGGCTGAGAATGCGGCGACGTTGCCGGGAGGTGAGGGCTGGCACGGGTGATATGCGGCTGCGTGCCTAGTGGTACCACCCGGAGGGGGAGGGGCAGGGTGTGGCCCCGTCCTCGACACCTCCTTCCTGACTGCTCACCTCGGGACCCTCCTGGGCCTCCGTCCCACAGCACGGTGGGTGCCTGGCAACAGCTGAGACCCCAGGTCAGACCCTCCTGTCTCCTGCCCTCCCCCACCCAGGACAAAGCCCCCACGACTGGCGTGTCCTCCCCCAGCCTTGAAGGATGTGCCTGGCTCCGAAAGCGGGGTGACCTTTGCTCCAGACCCAGGACTCCCGGCCTCTGAGCTCTGCCCCAAGGGCTCCGAGCCCCCTCCCCGGTGGGCTACACCCCTGGCCCTGGACGCCCTGAGGTCCAGCTGGGTGGCTCAGCCCTTCCAACAGGACTCACTCCCGTCTCCGAAGCCATTCCAGTTGTCCAGGCCTAGTGCCCCCCAAGTCGCCCCAGAAGTGTTTGTGGCATTCAGCTGGGTGCAGAGCAAGTCTGGCATTGCAATCCCCCCAGAATGTCCTGAAGACAGCACCGCCCTGCTTCTCCTCCTCCCGAGAGAGGCCGATCTGTGGGCACCAGCCTGGTCTTCTTTTGCAGGTGCCAGAACCACTGAGCGAAGTCCCAGGCCCTAGGCCGGTCTTACCGGCAACCCTCCTGCATCAGCCTCCCCAGTGGTGGGATTACAGTGTGTGCCACCAGGCCCCACTCAGACCCCTCTCCTTGGTGAGAAAGTGGAAAGTGCCCCAGACCCGCAGCTGCTCTCACCTCTCACCGGGTACCCACGCCGCCCGCCAGGCTCAGGGTGGACTCCCTGCCTCACCTCAGTTTACCCAGCCATGCTGGGAGGGAGCCTTCCTTCCCTTCCCGGGCTCTCTGGGCCGCGAAGGGCCTGGCACTGGCCACCGGCACCCATGCTGTCCTCCCTCCTTACAGTGCTCAGCCTCCTCCTCTTTACCCAGAGGCCACTGGCTCTGAGAAGCAGCTCCTACTGGGCACGGCCACCCTGGGTCCCCCAGCCTGCCAGGGCCCCGCAACCTGCTGGCATCTGGGTCAGAGGCCTGCCTGGGCGCCACCTGCAGGACACCTTGCAGCCCTCGAGCCAACAAGAGCAGGGGGACTCAGGGCTGGCAGGAGGCCCTGCTGACCCACTGTGCCACCAGGGCAGGCTGTGTGTGGTGGGCACGGCCAGGCCTGAGGTCTCCGTTTAAGCAGGACAGCATGCATCGTCCCAGGGATGGCTTCTTCCACGTCATCCCTAGGGTCAGGTGGGCCCAGCGAGGACGCCTGGACTAAAGGCAGAGCCTCTCAGGGGGTCCTCAGGAGGGAAGGGGGCCAGGCAGGGCAGAGGCGCTTCCTGGGCCAGCCTGGGTGTACAGGGGAGAAGCCACTGCAGAGAGTGCTGTCAGACGGAGCTAAAACGCAGGAGCAAGCCTCCCACTTGGGAGGCTGAGGCAGGAGGATCTCTGAGTTCAAGGCCAGCTTGGGCTACACAGTGATGCTCTCTCAAAAAGCAAAAAACAAACAAACAAACAAACAAACAAAAGAGACACAGAAGAAAAAGAAGAGGGGGGATCAGGACACGGACCCCGGCATTGAGCTCTTCTGTCCACTGTGTGTCCCGAGACCTTGGGATGAGGCCGCAGCAGTGGACGCACAGACCACTTTGCATGTCACCACCCACCACAGCACTGGCACCACCACTTCCAGGGGGTAAAGGTCACGTGCCGGGTCACCGCCCGCTGATGTCTGAGTTCCCGTCTGACTCTCCGACTCTCCGGGCCAACTTTGCACTACAGAGCCAAGTGGGGGTGGGGCGAGGAAGGACTTGTCCCCCAGGCCTAGCCCCCAGTCACAGCAGCCAGCGCCCCGCTGCGGCGGGCAGGCGGGCTTCCTCTGCGCGCGGAGGGGCAGTGCCATTACATAGGTTCTCGCCCTGCCCCTTGGGGGGGTCTTCGGGCCCGTGCAGGCTGGGACTGCCCCTCTTCCAGGAAGTCTTCCCAGGTTTCCCCCGGGAACCCTGGGCTGGCACGCATTGTGTTTGGGGGGCGGCGGGCCACTAGAGGCCCCCAGCGCCCCGCGGCTCCCGGGCGGCGCTGACCCGGGGAGACCCGCCCCGCCCCGGCACAGCGCCCCCTGCCGTCCGCCCGGGGGCCGGGGACGGCGTCGGCGCGCGGCGCCTTTAAGGTGCCACCGGGCGCGGGGTGCAGCTCGTGCCAGCGCGTCCCGCCGGCTGCGCTGGCGACGGCGACACAAAGCGCGGCGGCGGGCCGACCCGGGCGCCCGCCCCGCCTCCGCCGCGCCCCGCGAAGTTGGTCCCGCGAACTCTTTCCAGGCCGCTTCCCCCATCTGACACCGGCCCGCGCTCCCAGTGATCACTCTGCTGCGCTAATTGCACATGCAAATATGCAAATGCGTATTAATTAATTACTATACTAATTAGTTCTGTGGTATTTGCGAGTAATAAATCATTGGATGGAGCGGGGAAGCTGGAGACCTGGCCCATTTTCATTCTGCATAAAATTTTAATGGTCTCTGGCTGATCCGGGCCGGGCGCGCGCGGGGCCTCTTAAAGGGCCAGGCGAGGCGGCGGCGGCGGCGGTGGCGGCGGCGGCGGCGGTGGCGGTGGCGGTGGCGGTGGCGGTGGCGGCCCCGCGCGGCCGCGCTGCTCCCCGGGGCCGGCGGCTTCCTCCTCCCGTCTGGGCCGCGCGGGCCCGCGGCTTCTGAGCACGGCCGCGGGAGGAGGAGGAGGCTGAGCGCCCAGAGGAGGAAGGAGGCCCGGAGCACCGGGAAGCCGGGCCAGGGCCTGGGGCCCGAGGTGGGGGGCTCCATTCCGGGATGGCTGGGCAAGCTGAGGCCCGGGAGTCTCCCCCGTCGCCGCCCCCAGGAGGTCCTGGACCCCAGAGTCCTCTCTCATCTCTCGTGGGGACACCAAGAGTGAGGGTGCCTCTGCCGCTCCCTTTCCGCATGATCAGCCCGTTGCCCCGCCCCCGTGGGCACCAGCTGGCACCCTGGCAGAGCAGTCCTGGGCTAGAATGGGCCCCTGGGACCCTGCTTGATTTCCAGGACTGGTCAGGACCCGGGGACAGGGAAGGAGCCGGCTGCTTCTCCATGCCCTAAACTGGGGGCGTCTCGACCCTGAATCTGGGGTACCAGCGGGGGCACACTGGAGGCGAGGGCTGTTGGGCTTGTCCTGAGTGGCACCCAGATGCCAAGACCTCCAGTCTGGCGGTGCCACCCTTTGAGCTCCGGCCCCCAACATGCCCTTGGTGGCAACGTCTAAGAGCCTTCCGGGCTGGAGCGCGTGAGCCCATCACCCAGCCCTGAGTCCCAGAGGGGCCTGAAGTCAAGTCGGCCTCTCCTCCTCCCACACCCTGCACCGTCTGCGCCGCCGCGTCCTCAGCTGGGAGCCGGGCCCTGAGCCAAGATCTTGATCGACCAGGAGGGTCCCGGGCACAGAGAGGTTGATTAAGCTCCTCCGGGCCACACAGGGCGGAAGGAGCCAGGCTGGGCTCAGCCAGGACTGTCTGACGCCTGTGTCTGGTGGACATAGTCTTGAGAAGGCCCTGGTCGCCCTCTACCCCCCAGCGCAGAAGAGGACAGGCCCCCTTCTGCAGTACCTCTTTACTTTATTTATCTGTTAATTTTTGTTCTGAGCTAAGGTCTCACTATGCAGTTCAAACTGGCCTTGAACTTGCAGCGATCCTCCTGCCTCAGCTTCTTTGGTGTAGCATTCCTGGCATGGGTTATCATGCCATATATATGTGAGTGTATACAGTTATATATGTACATGTATGTAGATATATTTTAATGTATTTTACTGTGTGCATTAACTAATTTTCAGAATTCTGTTATTATTTTCCCTATCTCAGGAGACACTGAGGAAGGGAAGAGGTCCAGTGAGTTTTCCAAGGTCAGGCAGCTGGATTTGAACTCCTGAGCCGCGGTCCTTTCCAGACAGGCTCCGTGTCTGACTGCATGTGTGGTTTGGCCGGAAGGAGACCCCCCCATCCAGTCGTCAGCGATCCTGAGGGCAGCAGGCCTGCACCCCTGGTTCCTCTTTTTGACTGTTTTGTTGCTCTTTTGAAACCAGGTCTCATTGTGTAGTCCAGGCTGACCTTGAACTCATGGAGATCCTCCTGTCTCAGCCTCCCCAGTACTGGGATGACAGGTGTGTGCCACCTCACCTGGCCCTGGGTGTTTTTGGAACCTGCAGGTCCAGGAAAAACATGGCCCCAGCTGCTGTGGATCCCTGAGTCCCTGGGCCGAGTGACCACCAGGACATCCTGACGCCTCTGCCGCCCCAACCTCTGCAGCGCGAGCTGCACTGGATCCTGGCATCCCCGGCCTCAGCCACCCTGAGAGAGCAGCAGGGTTGTGTCAGCATCTGCGCCAGCATCTGTCGTCCGGACCACCCTGAGCCAGAACCCAGACTCCCACAATCGCCGGGAGAAGCTGGGGCAGCCTGTGACCTGTACCCCAGGGACTTGAGGGCTGCCCGGGGGCCTGGCACCCTCATCTCCCAGAACTAGGGCACCCTGGACAGCTCTGGACCAGAGCCTGGGCTGGGCTTGTCAGGGTGGCCTTGGGCTGCAGCCCACCAGGAGAGACAGGACTCCCCTGCACACCTGCGGGGCAGGCTCCCCAGGGCCCCCAGCCCTCTTTCCAGGAGGAGGGGGCGGGGGGGGGCGCGCTGGGAAGTAGGCACCGGCGGACTGGCAGCTCCGAGCCTCTCCTGCAGCCCCCGGGGCCGCGGCCTGGGCAGGAGGAGGGGGCCGAGCAGCTGCTGGCGATTTATTACGCAGTCACGGAAAAATTGGTTTATAAATTAACAGCTGTTTTAACTTTAGGGCCTCTTCTTCAGGGAATGGAAGCAGCCGACTGGACCGGGGCTGGAGAGAGTGCGGGGCTGGTGCAGGGGGCGGGCGGCGGCGGCAAGCCCAGCAGCTGGCATCTTCGGGGCGGCCTCAGCTGGCACCTCGGGGGGCACCAGGCCGCGGCCAGAGCAGGGGGTCTCCAGGTGCCTGGGCCTAGACTGCCCACTGGGGCCGCAGCCAACTCTTCCTGCAGCGTCCACGTGGGGGCCCCAGAGGGCGCAGAGACGACGATGCTTCCTTCCGCCACCAGAGGGCGGCAGGGGCACGCGGATCTCGGCAGGTGCCCGGTTCAGCCCAGCGCTGAACAGGGAGCGAAGAAGCTCACCCAGATGAAGGGCATTCATCGTCATCCTGTCTATCCTAAGGTTTGAAAGTAGTGGTGAAGATCGAGGGCGCGGTGCACGCCTGTGATCCCAGCACTGGGGAGGCCGAGGCAGGAGGATCACTGTGAGTTTAAGTCCGGCCGGGGCTACAGAGTGACACCGGCCTTAAAAACAAAACAAAACAAAAACCTACTGAGTGTGAAGTGAGGTAATACCCACTGTCCATTTCTGACTTGGGTGTTCATCTAGTCACTGACTGCACTGTCCACGCTAAGGTATGAACTACCCACTGTGCTGGAAGGCGTGCATGGTGGCACACACTTATGATCCTAGCACTATGGGAGGCTGAAGCAGGAGGATCAAAAGTTTGAGCCCAGAGTATGGGGATTTAGCTCAGTGGTTCCAGCATCTGCCTTGCAAGTGCAAGGTCCCAGGTTTGATCTCCGATAACCACATACAACAATGCCAAGTGTGGAGACTCACGCCCACCAGCAACCATTACCACATACCACAGTGCCAGGCGTGGTGGCTCATGCCTGTAATGCCAGCACTCAGGAGGCAGAGGCAGGAGGATTGCTGTGAATTCGAGGCTGGCCTGGACTACATAGTGACCTCAGGGTCAGCATGAACTACAAAGTGAGACCCTGTCCAAAAAAAAAATTAAATAAATAAATAAATAAATAAGGTGGCTTTTTTTTTCTTGTATGGTTTGGTTTTGGAGACACAGTCTTACTATGTTGCCCAGGTTGGCCTTTATCTTCCTGACTCAGCCTCCTGTGTAACTGGGATCACAGGTGTACGTGCTCCAGAATACCTGTCTTCTACAAAGCTGATTATTTATTTTTGTTAGTGGTTTTGTTTTGTTTTGTTTGAGACAGGATCTCAAAATATAGCTCAGGTTCGCCTTACCTCACTTTGGAAACCAGGCTGGCCTTGAACTTTCTTCGATCCTCCTGCCTCAGGCTCCCAAGTGCTAAAATGACAGGTTTCTGCCCCCACGCCTAGGGATAAAGTTGATTTTATTTTTTAAAAAGCAGGTAAGCACCCAATATGAATTTATAGAATGAACAGATGTGTTACTCAATGTCTCACCTCAATGTGTCACCTGGCTGAGGGTTCCCGGGGGACACAGAGATGGGCCTTGGGACATCTGTCCCTGCTACACTCCCCCAAGTCCCTGCCTCCCTAGAGGCGAGGAAAGACCCTCGTCTCTCCCAAGCTGCCTGTAGAATTTCTGGGGCCTCCCTTCCAGCTGCCGTGTGCCAGCCCTGCCAGCTCAGCACGCCAAGGTCATCAATGCAATGCCCAATGGCAGACCTCTGTGCCAGCCACACATCGCCAAACCCTGGCCAATTCTGCCACCTGCCGGCCTTTTGCAGAACTGCAGTCCTAGAGGAGGGAAACTTTGGGGGAGGCTGTGGGTTTTTTGGTTTTGTGGGGTTTTTGCAATACAAAAGATAGAACTTGGATCTTGGGACCCTGTGCTTCCCAGGTAGGTGTGGTATCACTTGAGCTAAATCCTCGTCCTGAGGACAGAAACTTTGAAACCCAAGAGGAGTCTGAGCTGGGCTGGTGACACACCTCAGCCTATGGAGTTGTTGAAGTGCTGCAGTGCTGGGTGGGCTTTGAGACTCGAGATGGAGGTGTACAGAAGTGACGAGATCCATCAGGCTCTCACGAGAAACTGCAGATCTGAGATTCCTCCCCGAGCTGTCAATGTCCCCAGGGTTATTTCTTTTTCGGGAGACAAGCTTGAACATGCAGAGATCCTCCCGCCTCTGCCTCCCAACTGCCGGGACCCTAGGCGTAGGCCATCGCATCTGACTTTCCAGTTTTAGTCCTGTCCAGGTGACATCTTGCCTGAGGAGGAGGGCGTGTCGCCAACTGTCCCCTCTCGCAGCTTCCGGGAGAGTGGAGGCTCCCGGGGAAGGAGAGGCTGTGTGTCCTCCCCTTGCCAGGCTCTGGGCAGGCTCTGGGCAACGCCGTGAAGGGAGATGTCGGGAGGAACAGCCCCTGGAGTACTGTGTCCGGGCGGCCGAGTGGCGGAGCCCAGCGCGGACTGCCGCGACCGGGACACACACCTCAGCGTGCACTGTCCGCCCCACAGCTCAGTCAGGCTGAAGTCAACCGAGGTCTCAAACGTGTTCCGCGGACCAAACCACCCCGTGCTTCTAACTCAGGAATAACAACCCAAGAGTGTGGCGTGTCATTGTGCATCTCATTTGCATGCGATTAACTCAACCCAACGCGAATGAGGTCACCCTGGCTCGGGCCACTCTGTGGGCCCCACACAAGTGCCCCCAGCCCCTGCCCACCCCTCCCCTGCCAGCCCCTGCACTCCGTGGCTCCCAGAGGACCCATCATCCTCCCCCCCCCGTGCCCACGCAGCCCCCGCCACCCGCCACCCACCGGAAAAAACTTTTCCTCAAGTTCTGGAAAAGTCGCGTAGGATCCAGGAGAGAAAAATCAAAGTAATAAAACCTCATTTAATTCCTAACGGAGGGCAGAGCTGAGCTGCAATTATCTTAATGCCGAGCTATTTTTACTCGCTCCATCGCTGTCTCCTGCCTCTCTGCTGCGAGTCTTCCCTTCTCCGCTTCCTTTTGTCTCTCTATCCCTCACATGGCTCCCCCCTCCCCGTGTCCCTCCTGCCAGCCTGGGCTGTGGGCGATGTCTTCAGATTCTGAGTCCCTGGAATATGTCCTTCACAAGCAAGCCCTAGCCCGGAGTGGCGGCGCACGCCTGTCATCCCAGTACTGGGGAGGCTGAGGCAGGAGGATCGCTGAGAGGGCAAGGCCAGCCTTGGGAGTGAGTTCCAGGGCACCTGGACTACACGGCGAGACGCGAGACGTGTCTCAGAGCAGCGAGCAACAATGAGCAAGCCTGCCGCTGGGCAGAGCCTGAGCCGTGGGTTTCCTGAGGCCTCTCCTGCTCTGCTGGGCACCACGGTCCAAGCGGAGCTCAGGGCCTCTATCCCATCCTCTGACCCGTGCCCACCCCGTGCCCCTCAGCCCTGGAAGCCAAGATCCCTTTCCCGCACCACGGTCCACGTCCTTCCTGTGCCTCTTGTTTTTTACTCCCCAGGCACTGCCAACCTGGTCTCTGCCACTCCCCACCACACCCCAGGAGTGAAAGGGGTTGCGGGCCAAGCCAGCGGCTGCCAAAGATGCCCACACCCCTGGCAGCAGCCTGGCATCCGGCTGTTCCCCGGACAAGTATAAAAGTCAACAAACACACAGGGACTGGAGCCAGGCCCAGGCCAGAGGAGGTGGCGCGCGGCAGTGGGAGCGGAGCTGTGCCCTCCTGCCACCCTCTCTCACCTGAAATGGGTGCTGACTCGGGCTGGGCAGACATGGCACCCCTGACCCCGGTCCCCGAGGGCCCTCAGGGCTCTCGCTGGGCCACAGCACCGGTGTGCTGGGAGGAGAGGACCAGGCACCGGTGGAGCTGGAGGAGGGAGGGCCCCTGGCTGCCAGGCTGCGAGTGACCTGAGGAGGAGTCAGCCAGCAGCACAGGCCACGAGCACACACGCATCCCCGCGCACAACTCGAGGGGCCTGGGGGACCCTGTCAGGCGTGGACAGAGGAAGAAGGACCTGCAACCCGGGGCAGCCTCTCCCATCCCCTCCAGGGGCCCAAGGCACGCCTGTTGAGGGCAAGGCTGGCACCTGGGCTGACGCCACGTGTCCCTCGGGGCAGCCCCCAAGCCCCGGCCCTGCCCAGGGGACACCTCCAGGCGGGGACACGTCCTCGTCCTCCTCCTGGACTGCGAGCCCAGTCCCGGGCGGCCTGGGACTGGTGTCCCCGCCCTGCGCGCTGGCATCGCCGCATCACCTTGACAGCGTTGACGCGCCCCCGCCCCCGCCCGCCCGCGCGCACACGCAGGACGCCCACGCGCTGCCACTCACGCGCGCCTCTGACACTGACACACTCGCACACGCGCAGCTCACACCACCGAGCCCCCACGCCCCCACTCCAGGCCCCTGCTCCGCGCCCTGCCACGGTGACTGACGCGTGTCCTCCCACGCGCCCGGGTCCGGGCGCTCGCTTTCTGGGACACCCCCACTGCCGGCGTGACATGTGCCACTCTGGCGGGCCTCCGCCAAACTCCGAGCGCCAGGGCCACCAAGTGGAGCGCCAGGGCCACCAAGTGGCGATCGCGGCGTCCCCGCTGCCCGGTCCTCCCTTCCCTCCCGGGGTGCTCGCCGTCGATCACGCAGCGCAGGCCTGGGGGGCCGGCAGCCCCCCCACCGCGGGCCCCGCCCCCGGCCCCACCGCGGGCCCCGCCCCCGACTCCCCCGGCCCCAGGAGGGGGCGCGGTGCTCGACGCTCATTGGCCCGCCGGCCCTGTCCCGCCCCCCGAGCGCTGGCTCCACCCCGGGAGGCGGGGACGGGCTGGGACCGGGCTGAGCCCCGCGGGAGCGGCGGGCACGGGGACGCGGGGCAGGGCGAGCGCCGGAGGAGCCCGCGGAGCCGCGAGTCGGGCGGAGGGCAGCCAGCGGGAGCGCGGAGCCCAGGGGACGCGGCGAGCCCGCCGAGCCCTGCGCCGGTGCCGCCCGGGCCGGGCGCGGGACCCGCTCCGCTCCGCGCGGTGCCCCGGCCTCCCTCCGCCCCCTCCGTGGTCCTCGCCCCCCGGGACCCCTGGCCGCCCGGCGGCTGGAGCAGCGCGCGGGCGCGGAGCGGGGACGCAGCCCGAGAGCCCGGGGCGCGCCTGCCATGGACCCCAAGGACCGCAAGAAGATCCAGTTCTCGGTGCCCGCGCCGCCCAGCCAGCTCGACCCCCGCCAGGTGGAGATGGTAAGGGCCGCGCCCGACCCGGATGCGCGGCGCGCCGGGACCCCGGGGACGGTGCCCGCGGGCCGCGCAGCGCCGAGTCGGCCGGACGCTCGCGCAACTTTTCCCGGGCTCCGGAGTCTGGCCGAGGGCGTGGAGCAGCTGGCCCAGGGACTGCCCTTTCTGGGGCGCCGTCTTTTCTGGGGGTCCCATCTCTTACGCGGCAGGTCCCCTCTGCTAGTCTCCTTCCCACGAGGACCTCCTGTCACAGGCCGGCCCCCGAGTGGGTCCCCCGCAGTTGGTGACCTCGGCGGCCCCCGCGCCCTGAGCGCCCCCGGCCCCCCATGCCAGCGGGGTTGCGGACCTCCCTCGGCTCCAGCGCTGAGGGCCTCCGGCCGAACCCGAGAGGAGGAGGGAGCCGGCCAGACCACCGCCCGAGGGGGCACTTGTTGCTGGCCGGGGACGGGAGGGGCGGCGGTGCGCACTGGCCGCAGGGCTGGCCTGGGGCTCCGGGGAGAGTGACCTGCTTAGGCGCCCCCGTCCCGCCCGGCCCCCTCCCGCTCAGAGCGCCAGGTGGAGCGTCCCCCGGCCTGAGAAGGGCTGCCCCGTCCCGCCTTCAAGGACCCCAGACCCTCGGGCGGCCCAGGGCCCGCTGCCCGCTGCGCCCGCTGGGATCTTCGGAGCCCTCGCGCTGGCCTCGGGTGGGCAGAGCCGTGTCTCCCCGAGGGTCCAGCCTGGAAGAGGGGAGCCCTCGGGCAGGAGAAGGAAAGGAGCACCCTGGCCCTGGAGTGGCGGTGGAAAGGGACAGAACTGGGCTGGGAACCAAGGGCCGGACGTCCTGGGCCTTTTCTAGTCCTTTGAACTCGGTGTGTGCTGTGTGACCTTGAGCGTGTTCCTGGACCTCTCTGAACCTGCGGTTTTCGTCTGTGCAGGTGAAGGGCTGAGGGAGCCAGCGCGTCCCTTCGCTCTGGGAGCCTTTGATTCAGAGGCTCCCTGCGGACTCCAAAGGCTGCTCTTTGCTGCCTGAGGCGGGGTGCACGGACCTGGGGTGCACGTCCCGCAGGTGCCTATCCTCTCTCTCCCCTCTGTACCCTCAGATCCGGCGCAGGAGGCCGACCCCGGCCATGCTGTTCCGGCTCTCAGAGCACCCCTCACCAGGTAAGACCCTCGCCCGCCCCAACACCCCTTTCCTGGGACAGCAGGGGACAGAGCTGGAGCCTAGGCGGGAATGGCTGAGATCTTAAGAGTGACCTGGCTTCATTCTCTCTTCTCTGCCATGTGCCTGGCGACCTCTGCAGAGGAGGAGGCCTCGCCCCACCAGGTGAGTCCCCTGGCCAGCACAGAGGGAGGCCAGGCCCTGGGGGAGGGACAGCGCCTGCAGTGCCAGCCAAGCAACACAAGGTGCCACTCAGTGCCAGCCTGGGAGGGCACATTAGCATATCAATGGCACCTCAGAGAGGGCCAGGATGAGCTTAGATCTCCCCCCTGCACTCAGCAAGTCCAGACCCAGGCCCAGGCCCAGGTGGTCCCAAAGCCCACTGCGGAGGGCTCTGTTGGCAGAGGCTGGAACAGTTGCCCGCCCTGTCACTGCTTCCTGAGATGTCACGATAGAGGGGAGGGGTGGGACCTGGGGAGCCCCCTGAACCCTTTGTTCCCTGCAGAGAGCCTCAGGAGAGGGACACCACCTGAAGTCCAAGAGACCCAACCCCTGTGCCTACACACCGCCCTCGCTGAAAGGTAGCAGCCCTGCCATGTGTCTACCATCCCCTGAGACGGGCCGAGGGTGGCTTCCAACCCAGCAGTCAGTGCTGGCGGGCCCCGCCTGCAAGACACAGGTGCCCAGCAGATGAAAGGGCACCTAGAGTCTTGAGCAGGCTGTGGGGACAGGAGGGGATCTCTGGCCCTACCCGGCCTGGCCTCTGCCAGGCCAGCCCGGGCTGGACCCCTGTGCACAGTGCCCTCTCAAACCCCATTTGCTGGTCGACCGTCTCTTTCCTGGTCCTCAGCTCTGTAAGGAAAGGGTGTGTGTGCCAGGCCGCTCTGCTGGGCACTGGGGCTGGGCCTCAGTGGCACAGCACCTGCCTAGCACGCCTGAGGCCCTGGGTCGATTCCCAGCACTCCAACACGGAAAACTAAGATCTGGAGACGGACTGTCCAGGCCCTGCTCTCCCAGCCCCACTCGGGGAGAGCCCGCGGGGTGGGGGTGCAGGTGTAGACTCGGGTGTGAGAGATTAGAGGAAGGAGGGACAGACGATGACAAGGGCCTCCGGGCCACCAGGCCTGGCCTCTGGCCAGGGACAATGGGAGCCTCACTGGGGGTGGAGGGTCCCCTCTCCCATGCACCCCGGGGCTGTTCCCAGAGCTCCCTGGGAGGGTGTGGAGGTTCCCAGCACCAGCCCAGGCACCAGGAGCACCGGCCAGTGCCGACCAACCTGGGCATGGAGGCGACTCCTCGTGCCCCAGGGCAGAAGCATGAAAGGAAAGCTACGACGTGGGCAGCAGCAAAGGACCGGGCCTGAGTGAGGGGCTAGGGCAAGGTGGTGGCTCAGGAAAGTGAGAAGGCAGCCCCCATTCCAGCCTGGGGAGGTGTGTGAAAGTGGCAAAAACTGTCCCCAGGGTGTTTTGTTGTTTTTTCTCGTTTGAGACAGGGTCTTGCTTTGTAGTTCAGGCTGACCCCAAACTCACTATGTAGCCCAGGCCAGGCCAGCCTCGAACTCACAGCAGTCCTCCTGCCTCTGCCTCCCGAGTGCTGGGGTTACCGGTGTGACTCACCACGCCTGGTGTGCAGTTACTGGGAATCAAACTTGGGTCCTTGTGCTTGTCAGGCAGATGCCAGAACCACTGAGCTAAATCCCTGGCTCTTCCCCAGGGTCTTTTTGAGGGGTGCTGGGGCTCCAACCTGGTGACACCTGCAGTCCCTGGTTTGACGCAGGGTGGGTGGGGGTGAGCAGGTGGGAGGGGGAGAAGAGATCAGGAGAGGACAGCAGCATCTTCTGCACGGCGCACGCTGCCATCCCAGCGCCCGTGAGGCAGCGGGCCAGCCTGGACTACACAGGGCAGCCGTGTCTCACACACCAAAAGAAAAAAGATGGAGTCTTGGTTAGGGAGAGCTCAGGGCCCAGAAATGGAGACGCTGGAAAAGGGATCTGAAGAGAAGGAAAACGAAGAGGAAGGGCTGACTCCGCAGCCAGGCCCGGCGTGCACACCTCTTGGAGGTCACGACCGCTGGCCCTGCCGCTCCTGCCTGCTCCTCTCGCCCCAGTGGCAGTGGCACCTGGTACAGATGGTGCTGGGCAGCGGGGCTCCAGGCCTTTCCGAGGGACTCCTGGGCCCTTGAGGGAGGGCGGCGGCCAATGTTGCAGCGACACACTTGGCTCAGCGGGAGCCCTCGGAGTCCTCAAGGCCAAGGCAGGGCCATTTATTGGGGTTTTATGGCCCGAGTAGCTCGCCCAGAGCCAGCAGGAGGTGCAGGCACACACAATGCTCCCTCTGTGCCTGTCCCCGAGTTGGCAGGATTGCGGGGCCCTGTCCTTGCCCCGGAGGTTTCCAAACCCCTGGTTGGGGGTGGCTGCCAACCCCACCCGCTGGTCCTTGCCTGTGAACTTGGTGTCCCAAGCTCCCGAATCCCACTCACCCATCGGCCCCATGCCCCCATCTCTGCCCTGCCCATCTTTGGGGATCTCCCTCTCCTTCCTTCCGGGGCGCTCTCCGAGCAGGTCCTGGAGGGGGTGCTGGCAGCTTTTTAGGTCACCGCAGAGGGAGCTGGGAGCTTGGGGATGTGGGTCAAGATGTCAGGGCTGTGCCGGAGTGGGTCACTTCCCCAGGCACAGACTTGCTGGCTGTGCACGACTGTTCTCGGCCCCAGAATCAGTCCCACCCTTAGAACCTGCAGCAGGGGTATGGATGGGCATCTGAGGCTGGGTGGCACTGTAGGGAGGGGGACAGGATCTAAGAAAGCATTGGCGCCAAGCAGGCTCAGAAACGGAGAGGGCGAGTCTGCAGGCCCAGCCCGCAGCCTGGCACCTTCTGCCTGGGGCTGAGCTGGCCTACAGGGCCGGCAGGCCTGGGGACTTGGCAGAGCAAGCCCCCAGCCAGGGAACATTAAGCTGTGCTGTGCCCGTCTGGACTTGCCCAGCCTGCCACCCGATGATGAGGGGCACTTCTTGGTGCCAGTCTCCATGCAACCGATGTCTCAGGACAGCTTAAACCCAAACATGAAGCAGTCTCCCTCCTGCTGCTGCTCCTGCGTGGGGCTGGCCTGTGGCCCGTAGCCTTGAACTTGGCCCAAGCGGGTGGCCCACACTAGGGGGGAGGGCTGGGGCTGCTGCCGAGGCCGACCCTCCCTGCGGGGCCCTGTCAGCCGTGCAGCGCATCGCCGAGTCCCACCTGCAGACCATCAGCAACCTGCATGAGAACCAGGGCTCGGAGGAGGACGACGAGCTGGGGGAGCTGCGGGAGCTGGGCTACCCACGGGAGGACGAGGACGAGGAGGAGGAGGAGGAGGAGGAGGACAGCCAGGCGGAGGTCCTGAAGGGCATCAGGGGCTCGGGTAAGCTGGAGGGCCCGGGACACCTGACCGTGAGCCTGCCTTGGGCACAGCACAGGGCCTTCCCCGCCCACCCCATGAGGGCCTCGCAGTGGCTCATGGCGGCCTCGGGCTCCCCCATTCTCCTCTCCCAGTCAGGTTTCCCCCAAGAATGGAGACAAGGCCACATGAGGTTTCAGGTGGCAAACAAGAACTTCGAAGCTAGGCCTGCTGGCACACACCTGTGATTCCAGCACTCAGGTGGCTGAGGCAGGAGGATCGCAGTGAGTTCCTAGCCAGCCTGGGCTACAACCTGGGGTGCAGAACGAGACCCTGTCTCAAACAACCATAAAAAAGGCCTTCTGCTCACAGCGGGGTAGATGTCGTGAAGGAGGAGACCCAGGGACAGCGGCCCGAGGAAGCCCAGCACCCCACTGCATCCGTCTCTGAGTCCTGGATGTGGTCTCCGGCTGATTTGCCCTCTCCAGAGCCTGGAGACGCTCTGCTCTTTTTCCTTCCCGTGGGGTGAGAGGGTGCCCTCTAGTGTTCTCAGGGAGAATTTAGGATTTAAAACCCTACACCCTATGGCGGGAGAAGGGGTCAGGGAGAGGCGCAGGACCTCCAGGACCCCCAGCCAGGGGTCCTGGGCCCAGACCCTTCTAGGAGCACCCCAAGCCCTGGAGGTTTCTGGGCTGGTAGAACTCACCCCCTCCCGTGGTCGTTTCTGCAGTTTCGGTCACGGGAAGATGTGCCGCTTCTGTCCCTCCTGGTGCAGGGTGAACTTTTTGTCCCATTATTTATTACAGTTACAAATGGCTAGCCACCCCCACATACACACTTCAAATGTTCAGCCCTTGCACCCTGACAAGATGGCTAGGGCCTGCCTCCGAGGGGTAGAAGACCCCAGGACAGGCGGAGAGGAGTTGAGAGGGGGCCGTCCCCTCGGGCAAGCAGGAGGGCACTGGGTCACATGACAGAACTACCCTGGAAGCCAGGCGTGGTGGTGCACACTTGTAATTGTAGCTCTCAGGAGGCTGAGGCAAGAGGGTCACTGTGAGTTGGAGGCCAGCCTGGACTACAGAGCAAGTCTGTCTCAAAACACAAATAAAGCACTCTGCCATGGTGCCTTCAAAGGGTTGGCCTCAGCCACAAGACTCAGCTCTCGCTCCGGCAAAGCCAGAAACCTACCTACAGCCTGTTTTATTCCCTCTTCCCCTCCCCAGCTGGGCAGAAGGTACCCTATGGCCAAGGTCTGGAGGGGCCCTGGGAGCGCCCACCCCCTCTGGATGAGCCTCAGAGAGATAGCACCTCCGAGGGCCAAGGTATGGCACTCACTGGTAAGGCGCTGGGAGTGTGAGGCTGGGCCCTGGTGGCCGGGGCCAAGCCCTGAGTCCCTCTGTCCCTCTGTCTTGCTGTGCAGCCCCAGGGGAGGAGCCTCAGAGCCCTGGGCCCACCGAGCCTGGCACATAAGTGAACAGCTCCAAGTCTTCAAGAGGAAGTGGAGAGAGCATCGCTGCTCCCCAGAAACCCTTTCTGCCCCCGCCCTGTTTGGTGCCCCTTCCCTCCCCTGCGACTTCTAGACGACCAAGGCTGGTCTGTGTTTGCTTCTTTGCCCACCTTTGGCTGATGCCCATAGTCCCTGATGCCCGCCCCTGGCAGCCATTTCTCCATGCACCCGGCAGGAGGTGGGGTGGGTTGGAGTGGGGAGCTCACGTTGGAAAACTCAGGCAACAGAAGGAAGGATTTGCTTTTCAGTTTACTCCCCGGATCCTCTCCCCTGGGCACAGGAGACCCACAGGGCAGGACCCTAAGATCTGGGGAAAGGAGTGGTGAGAACCTGCAGGTGCCCTCAGACCCTCCTCCACCTTCTCTCCCCGCGGGACCCCAAGTCACCAACCCTGACCAGCGTCTACGAGGACCCCGGACTCAGATCCTTCTCTACAGCCTCAACGTTTGGAGATCGCTGATCGCCCCTTTCCCCTGCGCGCCTGGAAGATGGACTGGCAGGGGCTGCTTCGTTGCGTTTTGTTCGTGCTTCGATGCCAGGAATGCCGCCTAGTACTCGTCCTTAGAGGGGACACACGGCGCGGGGGCCAGGTTCTCCTTGTCCCCCAGCTACTCTGCCCCCTTCCCTCTTCTCAACTCCAGGCCTGAATCCCTCCAGTGCTACAATAAATCTTTGTAAATAACTGTGCCAAGACTCCTCTTTCAGGAGAGGGAGGAAAAGCTGGAGATGATGAAGCATCCTGATATGCCAGGCTGGTGGTCTTTCAAAGGCAGGACGCCTCTACAGTCCAACTTCCGCGCAGCCGCACTTCGGACTCCTCCTCCTGCGGTCCGGGGGCGGGGCTCGGCGCCACGCAATTCCCGGCCCGCTCTGGGGGCGGGGTTAGGGGCGGAAGTGGCGCCTCCTGGCCATCTCCTTCCGCTCCGAGGCGCTGCCGGGGTCGCGGGGTCGGACTGCGGCTGGGTCAGGAAGAACTAGGACCGTGGCTGCCATGGAGCAGGTGGGCTCTCCAGCTGTCCGGGGCCCTGGGGGTGGTATGAGGCGATCTCTGGCTGCCGGATGCTAATTCCCCGCCCGGTGTCCGTTTCTTGGTTCCGTCCGACCTGTCCCACGCCCCCCGCGCTCTGGGTTCCGCCCCCTTCCTCTGCTCCGCGGAGCTGCTGCAGGCGCGCGGCTGGGGTTCGGCGGCTACACGCCCGAAAGACGGGGGGCGGGGGCGAGCGACGCAGGAGAGGAGAGGAGGCAGCATCTGGGCATCACCGGAGACTCAGGGTCTGAGGACCAGGAAGAAAACCTTCGCACATTCCGTTAGGTCCGCGTCTCAGGGCTCGCTGGTTCTCCACTTCCTCTGGAGATGGTCCCGAGTAACTGTGACCCGAAGCGCCCTGCACACCACCCCGAGTCCTAGAGGTGCGGTGTCGTCTCCGTCCCTGGCAAACGCTCGAGCTCGCGATCGCCCAGCCCTCTGAGCGTCGTCACAGCGCCCTCACGGCCCCTTGCCCGGTGGCCCCTCTGGGCTCGGGTTCCGGGCTCCAGGCTTCAGGCTTCTGTCTGTTCCCCAGGCAGCAGCTCCCCGGCGATAAAGACCCAACAGCTCCACGAGGTCTGCAGCGGCCCGGGGTGCACATCTGCCTCCGGGTCGGCCCAGAGCTGAGCAGATGTCTCCCCGCTGCCCTGTGGCAGCATTAACCCGAGCATTGGCTTCCACTTCCTCTTCTCCCTTGGTTCCCACAGCTAACAGGTGACTTAGACAGCTAACTTCCCGAACCTCCGTTCTTTCCCGTCTTTCTCTGTGTCCACTGTCTGCTCTGTGGGTGTTTTCCTGAACGACTGCAGTATCTCCTACCACCTTTTTTTTAAAAGTAGTTTCTCGTTATGTGGTTAAGGCTGGCCTGAAACTCCCGAGTCCTGCCTCAGCTTCCCCAGTGCGGGGATGACAGGCAAGTGCTACCACCGGCTTTGGCACCAGCGACCTGTGTATCCCAATCTGCTTACTGTAACTTTCGCAGGCGTCTTAAAACACAAATCTATCACTTCCTTGTATGTAACTGACTGCTTCCCGTTGCCTATTTAAAAGCCCTGACTCCTTACTCAGTGTACAGAGCTCTCGAGTTTCTTGTGTTTCCTTCAGTGTGCGTGGTGTATGGGGTCTGCTGTGCTTGTAGCTGGCTGACCATGTTTCTGTCCATTGCACACCACAGCAGCCTTCTGCCTTGCCCCATTTTCCAGCCCCCTTTGCGTACTGGTCAGGTCTCTGCTCAGGCAGCCTCATTTCAAGGTCACATCCCCCGCCCCAGGGCCAACTTCCTCTCTGACCCGCAGGACCTTGTCCCAAATAGCTGAGAGCACTGTACCAGCCGAGTGTAGGTCGTGGTAACCCACAGGTTCAGGCCCTGCACTTATTTCATTTAATCCTCACTGCAGCTCCTCCAGGCAGGGGGAGATTGAGATGGCGATTTCACCAAGGTCGTGAGACACTGTAAGAACCCAGGCAGCCAGGGGGAGTGGCTTATACCTCTAGTCCAGCTGGTACCGAGGCGGAGGCGGGAGGGTCACAATTCTGAGGCCAGCCTGGGCAATTTAACGTGAATATGGCTCAAAATAAACTTGAAAGGGCTGGAAGGTACCACCTTCCAGGGTAGGAATGCATGAGTCCCTGTGCCTGATCCCCTCATTCCTGTTCAAAAAAGCTTAAGTGGTTTTGATTTTTGAATTCATAAGCCGCTTAAGGACAGTGGAGGTGGCCACTTCTTGTTTTATCCCAGAGCCACAAAGCCTGGATCTTTGCTATAAACAAAACGCTAGAGCGAAAGGTATGGCAGGGGAGGGGTCTGAATTTATCAGTGAGGACTCAGGGGTGACAGTCCCAGACCTGGTATCAGGACATGAACATTGTAAGCTTCTGTTAGCAGGGATGGATGTGGTTCTCCCTGAGCCCAAGGAAGGAGCCCAGAAGTGGCTTCAAAGAGGCTGCCGAGGCCTGGCTTCCTTGGCTTTCCCCTCCTGCAGAAAAGACACCTACCTGACGCGTTTGGGGCCAGGCGGCGCCTCACCTTGGCTCTGGCTGCTCAGCGCTGTGCTGACACATCGCCGCAGCACTCACCCTGCACCAGGGCCTTTCCCTGAGAGGACCAAGCTTTGGGGAAGGCGACTGGCCCTCTCTGGGCTGACCCTAAGAAGCTGACCTCGGCAGCCCCTTTTACCCAGCAGCACTAAGGGGCAGGGCGGGGCGGGCTGGTCTGACTCAGCCGGGCCTGTGGGGTCCCGGGGTCAAGAGCTCACTGCCCATTCCGAAGGGTGGGCGGCCTGGCTGCGCAGATGTGCTTGCTGCAGCGCCCAGGGCCTGCCCTCGTGGAGGAGAGGAGTCGGGGGAAGAATTGGCCTTCTGTTTCAGCTTAACCCTCCCTCCACTGGGAGGGAAAGGAAGGAAAGGAGAAATGGAGCCTGGCTCTGGCCTTCAGTAGGGCCGCTCTCCTTAAACTTCCGCCTCTTTGGGAATTTCCCAAGCCCACTGTGGGTGAGGTGAGAAGGCGCCAGAGGCCAACATCCCCTGGCTGAGGACAAGGGCTGCTGAACCTCAAACGGCAGGAGAGCCCCAAAGATGCCGCCCCTGCTCAGTTCCCTGACGTGGCCTCACCCGCGCCGCGGGCCTGGTGGACCTGTTTTCCCCGCTCTGAGCCGAGGGCCCCGCCTCCACCTGTGCCTATAGTCAGTGTAGAGCAGCTGTCCAGGCTCTGACCCTGCAGGACCCGCAGTGGGCACTGTCTCAGCCCACTGTACAGGCCAGAGAGAGGTCCAGAGCCCCCCGCACACAGCCAGCAGGGAGCAGCCTTGGGCTCGACTCCTGGTCAGAGCCAGATGCCAGCCCCACACCTGCACCTAGCCCTGCCCCGGGATGGACGTGAGAGCCCGGGCGCCTGACGGACGGCGCGGGACACAGTGGCTGTGGGCCCAGAGCAGTTGTCGCAGCCGCTGGGGGTGACCTGGTGGAAGAGGAGACTTGAACTGAAGGGTGCAGCCCTGTCCGATAGGAGGAGGGGCTTCCGGATGAGAGTGCAGAAAGGGGAGGCCAGGGGGAGCCAGGTGCCGTGCTCGGGAGGGTCGGGGGGTCAAGGCCCAGAGCAGAGAGCAGAAGGGTCCCCTCCGCCTTGACTCTCTTGGTGGGAGGGTCTGGCTCCCGGAATCTTCTCTCTGTGGTTCGGACTCAGGAGGGAAGGGGGCAGCACCGCCTGGGAGGCTTAGGGACCCAGCTGCCCTCGGATCTCTGCAGTGCAGGGGCTGCCCGGGCTCTGAGCAGAGCGGTGTGGTGAGCATCACATCCCTGAACAGCTCCCGGGAGCCTGGTGCTGCTTCTGGCTCTGCAAGTCCCTGCCCTGGAGTTTGCGTCTCAAAGACAACGCTAAAGAGGGCTGTGGCGTTGCAGGCCTGTGCAGGAGGGTTGCCGGGAGACTGAGGCCGGCTGGGCTGCATAGCGAGACCCTGGGTCAGAGCCGGCGGCTCCGTGTGTCCGAGGACACCAGGGACCAGTAAAGGACAGGCAGCTTGGGGGGCTGGGTGGGGACTTTGGCTTTTGCTGCCAGCGAACTGGAAGCCACTGAGGTTGGGGGTCCAACGCGGAGGTGGGCTGACCCTTAGTGGGTCCCTGGGACTGCTGCTGTGCGGTTGGGGTGTGGGGAGGGGCACTGAGCTGTCCATTGTCATTGGCTCGGTAGGTCTGAACTCTGCAGGGCCTCCTGGCAGTAGCTCCATTTGGGTTGGGCATCCTCGGGGCCACCAGCAGGTGCTCAGAACTGGTGCCACAGGGCACCATGCCTAGCCAGGTCTGCTGCCTCCTCGCTGGCCTGATTGCTTGACCCAGTCCCGCCTGCCGCTGCCATTGGCGTGGCCTCTGAGCTCACTTTCTACCCTCTGGCTCCACATTACCCTCCCCGGGACCCCCCTAGCCTGCAGCCCTCGGTGCACAGAGCTCCTTCTGGAGGGGAGGAGAAGCAGGCATAGCAGCTAAGGTCACGAAGCACGTCACACGGCAGCCGTGCGGGGACCACGAGGGCCTAACGCCCAGTGCACTGAGGACCGGATGCGATCGCCAGTGGCCGGCTGTTGTCTGGAGGAGAAACCTATGACCAGGAAATGGGGCCCGGGCTGGGCCTCCTTCTGGCCAACTCCAGGGCTTTCTTGACTCCACTGAACCCACTTAGTCCTGAGCTAGGGCCCCCGGGGTCTCCCTGCCACAGCCACCACCGCAGTGAGCACGGGGTTAGGGCGGCTTTCCTGGGGACAGCGCTGCCCTCTGCCTCAGCGCTCGCAGCCCACACGCCTGGAGAAGGGCTCCTTCTGTGATGTGGTCACAGTGCTCTCCTGCCCCAGGCCCGCAGCACAGCTCTAGGAGCCCCAGCTCTTGGGCACTTGGGCACAGGTGGCTGGCACTTCACAGGTCTCGGGGCCTCACTGATGCCCATAGCACTACTCAGACAGGTCCCAGTTTGCAGGCGAAGCAGCCAGGCCTGGCACAGCAGCTTGGTGGCATCGTGCATGTCACAGATTTGCTGTGGCTAGGAGCTGTAGGCAGGTGGCTGGGCCTCTGGTGTGGGGCCCCAGGCTGGCAAGGGCCCTACCATCTGTGCCAGTTTTGACCATGGAAGTCGGGGACCAGGGGTGGGGACTCAGCCATAGATGTAGCTCCCTAGGACACTGCTGACCCAGCGCCCATCCGGCTCCTGGCCTTGCCTAGAGCGGCCCTTCCTAGTGGGCAGGACTGGCACAGGGATATCCCTGGGAAGAGGTTCTGGTGAGAAACTCGCCAGCATAAACTGTTTTTGAGCATACAGATGGGAGGGTTACGCATGTCATTCTTTTTTTGGGGGGACAGGGTCTCGCTTTGTGGTTCAGGCTGGCCCCGAGCTCAGCCTCCAACTCACATAACAGCAATCCTCCTGCCTCTGCCTCCCGAGTGCTGGGATGACAGGCGTGAGCCACCACGCCCGGCACTGTGGTGTGTGGTACTGGTTGCTGCTGGGCGCGAGTCTCCACGCCCAGTATGGTATGAGATTACCAGGGAATCAAATCTGGAACCTTGCACTTGCAAGACAGGTGCTGGAACCACTGAGCTAAATCCCTAGCCCCACGCATGTCATTCTTGTTTTAACACATTGTGGCCGTGTTGTGTTGTCGTGTTGCAGGCTCGGTGCCTGTGTGCACTCAGTGTGCAGATGTCTGGCCGGGGTGGAGCTCAGCAGTGCTGCCCCCGCCTGCCTACCAAAATGTCCAGAGTTTGATCCCTGGTACCAGAGATATAAAATCGCACTTGTGTAGGAAGGGAGGCCTGGGGTTTGCACGTGTCCACGTGGACGCACGCGCGCGCGCACACACACACACACACACACACACACTCTCTCTCTCTCTCTCTCTCTCTGTCTCTCTCTCTCTCTCTCTCTCTCCCCCCGCTCTCCCCTGGTTCTGCATTGAGGAACCGATCCGGCTGACTCCGAACCTGACCTCCGAACTCATTCTTTTTCTACGCTAGCTGCTGCCTCCCAGTCTGTTTCCCGGGAACGTGTCATTGCGCACAGAGGGGCCCCTGCTGTGTCCTAGGGCCAGAGGAGAAAGCTTGGGACAGGAGAGAGGTGTGTGTGCCCAGCGCCCTCTCTGCTTCCGGGTCACGGCTGCCAGCGCCGCCAGACCCCGACCCCCCAGCCCTGCTCCAGTGGCCCGCCTCCCTCCCTGCCCGCTCTCCCTTCCCTTCCTGCTCTGGCCAAGCCCCAGCAGCTCGGCTTGCTCGGCGGTGTGTGTAGGAAGCAGCCTCGCACCTCCGGCCTCCCTCTCCCCTCTGCAGGCACGCAGAGGGTGCAGCGGGCCGGGCTCCACTGGGCACGGCGGCAGCAGCCTTGCCGTCCTCAGCCTGATACCCTCCTGCCTGCTCAGCGCTCCGGGCCTTGCCCCTCTGCCCCGGGCCTGCTTACGGGGCGTGTACAGGCGAAGGCTGGTTCCTGAATAGGCGGCAGCGCAGCGCACGGTCCTTTTGAAGTCACCTGAGTGAGCCAGTTTCCACCCTGAGCTCAAGGACGCCCAGAAGGGCATGGTGGTGCACACCTGTAGTCCAAGCTCTCTGGGAGGCTGAGGCAGGAGGGTGGAACCAGCCCCACAGAAAAACAAGGACCTGGGGGACTTGTAAACCCATGACCGCCCCGAGATTCACGAGGGCTTGGGGAGCGGGACTTGCCAGCGTTCCTGGCTGCTCCCGCCTCACCAGCCCCTGTGGACCGGCAGCTGCTTTCTCGGGAGGGGTGGGCGCGGTCCCCGTCCTCCGCCGCTCCCTCCCCCACGCGTCCTCTGTCCTCCGCCTCCCAGCGCACCGTCCCAGTGTCTCTCTTTCTCAGCAGGATGTCAGGGCCTGTGCGTGCCAGTGGGTGCCTTTGCTGCCACTCAAGCCTGTGCCGGGGAGGGAAGGTGAAGAGGCCCTGGCACCCAGCAGTGAGGCCAGCAAGGAGGGGAGAAGGAGGCAAGGCTGGAGGAGGGCAGAGGCAGAGCGGGCAGAGGTGGGTGGTGAGAACTGCAGGGACCTGGGAGACAGAGTGTCCGGCTGACGACAGCCTTGGCTATGCGTGAACGGGCGGCACCCCCAACCACAGGTGCAGCCTGACCTGGCTGTGCCACTTCCGGAATCGGTCCTGGAGGTGCACCGCCAGCCGTGCAGAAGGGCACAGGCACTGGGGCGCCACAGTGGCAGGCAGAGCTTTACATAACTGAGTGTGTACCTGTGGCTCATCAGTGGAATGTCTGCCAGGTTGGCGAAGGACCTGTTGGTAGAGCATTTGCCTGTTAATGCAAGATTAGGGTTTCATCTCAAGAACTGCAAAGAAAATTACAGAATATATGTGCACTGGGTATAGTGGCACATGACTGTAATTCCAGCACCTGGGAGGCTGAGGCAGGAAGATCACCTCAAGTTTGAGGCCAGCCTGGGCTATATAGTGAATTCAAGGCCAGCCTGAACTACATAGACCCTGTAGTGTTCTTAGAGAGGATGGCGGGTAAGGACTCAGGGCACACAAGTGAGCAGCTGTGCCACAGTGCTGGAAAGGCAAGACAGCCTCGGAGTGGGCTCTACCCAGCCTGGGGTGTGGGCAGAGCCTCTGCAAGGGTGAGAGGGTAAAGAAAACAAACATTGGTCTTTTGCTTGTTTATCTGTTGCTGGACAGAGGGTCAAACCCAGGGGCCAGTGCGTATTAAGTAGGTGGGCAGCCCTCCATGGAGCGACGTTGCCAGCCTGTTCTTTTACTTTCTTAGTTTCCAGACAGCCTTTCACTAAGTCATAACATTGCCCGGGCTGGGCTCCAATTTACAGTCCTCCTGCCTGGGCCTCCTAGAGTGCCGGGATGCCGGTGTGAGTGTGTGTGTCTGTGTGTGTGTCTGTCTGTCTGTCTGTGTGTCCCTGTGTCGGTGTGTCTGTGTGTGTGTGTGTCTGTGTCTTTCTGTGTCTGTGTGTGTGTGTGTCTCTGTGTGTCGGTGCGTCTGTGTGTGTTTGTGTGTCTGTTTTTCTGTGTGTGTGTGTGTGTGTGTGTGTGTGTGTGTGTGTCTGTCTGTCTCTGTGTGTCGGTGCATCTGTGTGTGTTTGTGTGTCTGTGTGTGTGTCTGTGTCTTTCTGTGTCTGTGTGTTTGTGTGTCTGTATGTGTCTATCGGTGCATCTGTGTGTGTTTGTGTGTCTGTTTATGTGTCTGTGTCAGTGTGTGTGTCTGTGTGTCTCGGTGCGTTTGTGTCTGTGTGTGTCTGTGTCACATGAGAAGGGGGTTAAAAGTAAGAAAACACGAGTGCAGAGAGAGCACGAGTGCAGAGAGAGCACGAGTGCAGAGAGAGCACGAGTGGAAAGTTACTTTGCGGAAGATGGGAAGAGACGTGGGGACAGGAAGGGACCATCTGGCGGGACACAGGAGGCCGTTGGAGCCAAGCTAATGTCAGCAGCCCCAGAGCCGCGGCTGTGCACGGTGAGGGCGCCGCGTCCGGCCTGGTCCGACTGATAGATGTTGGGCTCCGTGGCCAGCGGCCCCTGGCATCCCCTCTGCAGCTGGGCCTGACTCCTGTACCCCAGCCAAAGGTCTCAGACTTGTCAGGGTCCCCAGAGTGGCTGGCCCTGGGCTGGTGCTGCTGTCTCTTCTGTTGGTTGGCTTTGCTCAGAGCCCGAGGGCTGAGTGAGGGGCTCACACTCCACCTGGCATGACCTGGGGCTGTGGTCAGGCCCAAGACTGCAGAGACTCGTGCCTCGCCAGGCTGGTGCATTGGACAGCCTGGCATTGACTTCTGCTGCTCCCGCCCAAAGGACAGGGCGGGAAATAATTCAGCGGGTTGGTGGAGCGGGGGACCCCGGCCGGGGTGCTGCGGGGGAGGGGGGAGCAGGGTGCGGCTCCTGCTGTTGATGGGCTCCGTTAAGGCACCCCAGTCACACAGGATGGGGAACCTCAGGGCCGTCTCCGTGCTGACGGGGAGGAGCCCCGCTGTCCTGGGCTGTGAACTGTTCGTCTGTTTGAGCAGCCGCCAGGGAAGGGCCTGGTCCAGGGTTTGCCAGTTCCTCTCTGCGTGCAGCTGGGGCTAGGGGCGCCGCAGAGTGCCCTCGGCCATCAGATAGGAAGCTCAGGTTCTGTGTCCGGCTTGGTGCTGGGCACCCAGTGGGCCAGAGCCCCTGCCCATGCAGGTGAAGTCTGGCTAATGAGAGAGGTGTGGGGAGAGCGGCGTGTGTGCTGTGCCCGTCAGGGACCTCCTGGGCAGCGGAAACAGCCAGGCCCTGGGCAGAGCTGGGGCGGGGCAGCCACACGGAGGAGCCCAAGAAGGCTGCGTGTTGGGTGGAGAAGGGTGCCACCTGTGACAGGAAGAGCTGGGCAAGGGTGGCCAGGCCCAAACTGGCAGGGCCTGGCGTCTACTTTGAGAAAGTCCTTCTGTGACAAAGGCAGGATCTGCTGGGCAGCAGGAGAAGCGGCCTGGCCTGGGCTTTCCCCTGGGTGGGCTGCGGAGCTCTGGAAGGTTCTGTGATGTCCCTGGTCCGGGCACACAGTGGCCATGGCTTAGGGTGGTGGGGAGGGGAGGCTGAGCCCGGGGGAATGTGCTTTGTGCTGGGAGACAAAGAACAGAGCCAGGGCCTCCCGGGGCGGGCACAGCCAGGACGGTGACGGTGCCCAGGGCACTGGGGGTGCAGGGTGGTGGGCCAGGCCCATCTGGGAGCGGCCGGGGCGGGCTGCGCTGAAGGGACTGAGCGCCCCTCCCCCTCCCCAGCCCCGCCGCTGAGGCCCACGTCCACCCACCGGGGCCAGCAGGATGAGCAAACTGCCCCCGGAGCTGGCCTGCGACCTGGAGCGCAGCCTGCCGGCCGTGGCGTCCCTGAGCACGTCGCTGCCCCACAGCCAGAGCCTGTCGTCACACTTGCTCCCCCCACCCCCGGAGAAGCGCAGGGCCATCTCTGACGTCCGGCGAACCTTCTGCCTCTTTGTCACCTTCGACCTGCTGTTCATCTCTCTGCTCTGGATCATTGAGCTGAACGTGAGTGGGTGTGGCTGGGGGAGGGGTGGGCTCAGCAGTCCTCAGTTTACCCTTCTCCCATGGGGCTGGGAAGCATGAGCCATCTCAGCAGCTGCTGCCACCTTCGGGGTGAGGATTTGGGCTTCCTGGGCCTAGGCCCAGCGTCCCGGTGGGTGGGGCAGGTGCTGCCCCCTGGTGGCACACCCCACTCCCGCAGGTGCTGCCCCCTGGTGGCACACCGCACTCCCAGCTGCTGACCAGCCGCCGCCATGCAGCGTGATGGCTTTTGCTCATTAAGCACACATGGAACCAGAGGGTTCCCGGCCCCTGGCTGCGTCCCCCAGCACCCCTCCCCCCCAGCGGGGGGCAGTCGGGAGAGGAGCAGCAGGGAGGTGGCCCAGCCTGAACCCCAAGGCAGAGCTCCCCCGTGCAGCCATCGCAGGAGGACACCCGGGGGGCCGGTGCCACCGCTGAGCTCTTCCTGTCTTCCCCCAGACCAACACGGGCATCCGCAGGAACCTGGAGCAGGAGATCGTCCACTACCGCTTCAAAACCTCCTTCTTCGACATCTTCGTGTGTGGCCTTGGGAGACCTTGGGCCTGGGGGGGGATGGGAGCAGCAGAGTGTGGTCATCTGCGTCCCCTACTTCCGGCAGCGTGCCCGAGCGACCAGGGAGGCCCTCCCCACACCCAGGAGTCTTTAGGAGGCTCCTGGGAGGCCCACAGGGGAGGGAGAGATGAGGCCCCTGTCCAAAGTCACATCCAGGAGCCAGGCATAGTGGTGCATGCCTGTCATCCCGGCACTCAGGAGGCTGAGGCAGGAGAGTTGCCTGCCTGCCTGTGTGAATAGCGAGACTTTGTTTCAAAAAGCCAAAAGAGAAAAAAGCTAGTCACATCCAGGTGATCCCAGAGAAGCACTGAGCCTGCCCCCCCCAGGCGAGTGCTCCCCGGCAGGGGGCCAGAGGAGCCGTTCAGAGGGGTACTGGGGAGCAGGGACCCTGGCTCACCCTGCCATACGTGCCCTGCTAGGTCCTGGCCTTCTTCCGATTCTCTGGGCTGCTGCTGGGCTACGCCGTGCTGCGGTTGCAGCACTGGTGGGTGATTGCGGTAAGAGGCCCTGCACGGCTGCCGCCTGCATAGCCCCGGGGCTGAGGGGTGGGAGGAGGGTGCCCCCAGCCTCACCCACCTCGCCCTGCCCTGCCCGCAGGTCACCACTTTGGTGTCCAGCGCCTTCCTCATCGTCAAGGTCATCCTCTCAGAGGTCAGTGCCTGGGCTCCATCTGCGCCTGTTGGGTTGGGGTGCGGCGAATCCTGTTCTGTAATCACCTTCGCTCACCACCGGCCACCTTGGGAGTCAGAGTTCTTCCCACAGTCTAGCCTCAGTTTCTGCTGCTGCATAGAGGCGTGTGCTCCAGAGGTGCCTAGAGTTGAGGCAGCTCTGAGTCTGGGGGCCCCTGCCCTGAAACTCAGCCCTTTCCCTGCGTGCAGTTGCTCAGCAAAGGCGCCTTCGGCTACCTCCTGCCCATCGTGTCCTTCGTCCTTGCCTGGTTGGAGACCTGGTTCCTCGACTTCAAAGTCCTCCCGCAGGAGGCAGAGGAGGATCGATGTGAGTGTGGGGGTGGGCGCCGCCCGGCCGGGCTGGGCGTGGGGCTCGCTGGCCGGCCGGCCCGCCCACGCTCCGGCCTGCTCCCCAGGGCACCGGGCCGCCCAGGCCGCTGTGGCCCGAGGACCGCTGCTGCTCTCCGGGGCGCTCTCCGAGGGCCAGTTCTACTCCCCCCCGGAATCCTTCGCAGGTGAGGGCGGAGGAGGAGCGCAGGGCCGGGTCTGTTCTCCGTGTTCCCGCTCTGCTCCCCAGGGACGCCGCGGCCCTCTCCCCCACACTGTCACCCCATCCTCGCGCGCCTGCGACCCCCACCGCCTCCCACACTCCCCGCCACTTGTCATCGCTTGTTTCCCGCAGGGTCTGATGATGAATCAGACGAGGAAGTCACGGGAAAGAGGAGCTGCTCTGCGCAGGTACGAGGCGCTGCACCCCCGCCCGGCCTGCCCCGCCAGCAGCATCTGCGCCGGGGTGCTGAGCTCAGCCCCGGCCCACGGTCCCGCCCTCTCGCAGGAGCGGGAGTACATCCGCCAGGGCAAGGAGGCCACTGCCGTGGTGGACCAGATCCTGGCCCAGGAGGAGAACTGGAGGTTCGAGAAGAGTAATGTGAGGAGCCTTCCCAGCCCACGCCCACCCTTTCCCTGAGGCCCCCCCTGCCCAGGAGGGCCCGGGTCTGGCCTGGCGCACCGCAGGGAGCCCCGGCTCTGACAGCCCTCTCCGTGAGCCTGGCCGGCCCGGGTTTTGCTCCATGATCAGAACAGCTGTTTGGAAAGGCCGGAGCTGGGGAGGCGGAACGGCCAGTCCTCCCTCGGGCCCGCTGCAGCTTTCTGCCCTCTCTGCCCTTGAGATCAAAGCCTCCCTCTTCCCCGTCCCGCCCAAGTCACAGCTACCACTCTAAGGCTCTGAAGGGTCCCCAACTCCCTGAGTTCTCCTCCCCTGGCCCAGCCCCTGCCATGCCCACCTCCCTCTGCCTGCTGCAGGAGTACGGGGACACCGTGTACACCATCGAGGTCCCCTATCACGGCAAGACCTTCATCCTGAAGGTGCGTGAGGGTGCTGGGGGCCGCAGGGGGCTGAGGGAAGGGCTGGCACCCAGCTCACACCCACCCAGCCCTGTCCGCCTCTCAGACCTTCCTGCCCTGCCCAGCGGAGCTGGTGTACCAGGAGGTCATCCTGCAGCCTGAGCGGATGGTGCTGTGGAACAAGACGGTGACCGCCTGCCAGGTGAGCCCAGCCGCGTGCCTCGGTTTCCCTACCTGTACAATGGAGGTATGGTCAAAGCACCACCGGAAGCAGCATGCGCACGGTGCCCAGCCCAGAACTTGAGTGTGACCGGTGGCCTGGTATAAGGGGTGGGCTGGGGGGGTCTGACCACCTGGGTTTTTCTGGGCCGGTGGTACCTCAAGACCCCCTGTGGGCCCTCAGATCCTGCAACGGATAGAAGACAACACCCTTGTCTCCTATGATGTGTCGGCAGGAGCGGCAGGCGGTGTGGTCTCCCCAAGGTGAGCACCCCATGTCCCAAGACCTCCCACCCTGGATGTTGGGCTCTGTACCTCATCTTTTTTTTTTTTTTTTTAATGGTAGCAGAGTTTCGGTTTATTTGAAGCAGGAAAGTTAAAAGTGAAGGATGTTAGGCCTGGTGGCTCACGCCTGTAATCCCGGCACTGAGGAGGCAGAGGCAGGAGGGTTGCTGTGAGTTCGAGGCTCGGCTGGGTTACATAGTGATCTCAGGCCCAGCCTGAACTACAAAGTAAAACCCTGTCTCAAAAGTGAAGCAAGGGAGGAGCGGGCTCTGCGGAGCAAACAGGCCGAGTCCAGAGGAAACGTGAAGATAGGATGTAAGCCGCAGGAGCACCTTTGGGGCACCGGGTCGCCTCCCAAAGCCGCGTGCGTCCCCGCACCCGAGCATCTCTTCACAGTCCGTGTCCTGTTCTTGGCTGTGGGGTCCCATGTGTGGCGGGAGCCACATAGGCCGTGGGAGTCGCCTGACCCCCACTCCGCCTCCCCAGGGACTTCGTGACTGTGCGGCGCATCGAGCGGCGCAGAGACCGGTACCTGTCCTCGGGCATCGCCACCACACACTGTGCCAAGCCTCCGACGCACAGATACGTCAGGTGAGCGGGCGGCAGGGTGGGTGGGGCCGGCCGCGCACCGAGTGTCCCCAGCCGCCCAGCCCGGTGGGGGCAGCGCAGGGACAGCACCGGCAGGACCGGGCGGGCGCTGTGGTCCCCTCCTCCTGCCCTGGCGGACACCCGTCCCCAGGCGCCCTCCCCGCTGCTTGCTCCCCGCCGCTGCCTGACCTTCCCTTGCCCCCTGCCGTGGCAGCTCTTCTGGAACATCCCATCAGCCAGGTGGGGCCAGCCATGGGCTCGTGGGTGGTAGGTCAGCTCGTCTCTGCTGGGTGCCAGCTTTCTTATCTCTGGAATGGATTTCTGCGTGCTCAGTGGGGCTGAGAGAGAGTGCAAGGCCACGCGGGGGATGGCGGGGCCCAGGCTGAGCACCCCCAGAAGGCGCCCTTCTGAGCTGCAACACCATGCGGCTTCCGGAATTGGGCAGTGAGATGCCACGCAGTGCCACCTTCCAGAGGGACCTCGCTGTCTGGACAGGACAGGCGAGGACTAGGGAGGTGGCAGCGCCTGGCTCCCAGGCTGGGTGAAGAACGGCCGGAGGTGGGGAGCGGGTCCCCCCAGCCCCGAGCTCTGCCACGGGCCTGTGTCCTCAGGGGGGAGAACGGGCCAGGTGGCTTCGTCGTGCTCAAGTCAGCCAGTAACCCCCGCGTCTGCACCTTCGTCTGGATCCTGAGCACAGATCTCAAGGTGGGGCTGGGGTGTGCCCGGACTCGCGGTGGTTCCTTTGTGACCGGAGGACGGGGTGGCAGAGTGCTCAGGCCCCCTCTCCTCCCTCGGGTCCCCAAGGCCCTGGGTCTCTTCTACGACCCTTTCCGAGCCCCGGGCAAGGCGTGTTCCTCCTGTCAGGGCTGCAGCGAGAGGGCCCAGCAGGAGCCCAGCTGCACACCACTTCCCAGCCCCAGACACCCGCCGTGCCAGTGTGAGGGGGGACCTGCGGGCCAGGCGGGCTGACGACTCCCGTCCCCCCAGGGCCGCCTGCCTCGGTACCTCATCCACCAGAGCCTGGCAGCCACCATGTTTGAGTTCGCCTTCCACCTGCGACAGCGCATTGGGGATCTGGGCGCACGGGCGTGACCACCTTGCAGGCCATCGTGGCCACCACCTCCGGATCCCAGAAGTGGACCCGGCCCTGCTGCTGCCCTCTGCCCACTGAGCTGCGCCGTGTCCCCAGCTTAACGGGAGCAAGGCTGGAGGAGCGACAGAGGTGTGGATGCCAAGGGCAGGCCAGGAGGGGACAGTGCAGGGCGCTGGTCACTCCGCCGTCAGCCATGGCGGAGCAGCCCTGTGTCTGTCTGCTGTTCCTCCTGGTTACCGAGTCGCTCGGGGTCTGGGACCCTTGACCCATGCACTGTGGGGGCACAGGGAGGGGCAAAGACTGCCGCTCCTGGTGTCCCGGGACCTTTGTAACACGAGCTGATTAAAGAGGTGGACTCAAAGGGAACGGCATCCTCCTGGCGCTGCCACCACCGCCCGGGCCCAGTCGAGCACGGCGGGGACAGCGCTGGGCAGGGGAGGAGCAGCCTCGGGGCTCCCTCTGCCAGTTAGCAGAGGGGTGGCTGAGCAGGGCACAGCGCCCCTCAGTGTGCCAAGGGCAGGCCGGCCGGGAGCTGTGGGCAAGGGTGTGGGCAGGGAAGCCAGCAGCACACGGCCGCAGCCGGCTGCCCAGGGGTGGGGCCTCTGTCTCGGGGTCTCTTCACCCCCCCCCCAGGCAGTTCAGGGCCTACTCCTGGCAGGTGGCCTTGCTGTCTGCTCAAGGGGGTTTCCTTCCAGGCGGCTGGGTCCTGTCTGGCCTGGGTGGCTGGGGGACCCGGGATCTGCCTCTCTGTACCTCCACTGCCACTCCGTAAAAAACAAACTGGTCCGAGCCAGGTGTGGTGGTGCGCATGGTGAACCCAGCACTTGGGAGGCTGAGGCAGGAGGATCCACAGTCTGAACCTAGCTTGGACCATTTGTCAAGACCTTGTGTGAAAAAATTAAAAAGGCTGGAGACGCGGCTCAGTGTGAAGGTCCCAGGTGCAAGCCCAGTGCTGCGAAAGGTGATGGCACCAGCGTCCTGGATCTGCAGTGAGGTTGGCCCCCTGGAGGGTGCCGCCTCCATAAGCGAGCAGGTCCTGCCCCCACTGCCCCCCAGCTCCGCCCGCGGCTCCTCTCATGGGCACTCCTGCCCATGTCCTCTGCTTCCTGCTCGCCCTCTGCCCAGTGCCTCCCGCACACCAGCAGCCTGTGCCATGAACTGGCGCTGGGGCACTGTCTCTGCGCATCTCCCTGTGATGCCCAGAAAAGGCAGACCTGAGGCCCGGGGGTGGGCACCACCCCCCATCACAGCCACCGTGAGCCACGTGGGGCTCCAGCCAGGTCTTCTGACTGCACTGTGTCCCCACGTGGGGCGCTGAGCCGGGGCTGGGGTCACCCGCCACACCTGCCTTCTCTGCTCTGGCCGAGACCCCTTCTCTCACAAGCCCAGAGCAGGAAAAGCACTTGGCAGAGCTTGTGCCTGGGGACCCGGTGTGGCATTGGTGTCCCCTCCCCGGCTGGAGTGGCAGCCTGCTCGGGGAGGCTGCAGCGGGTGCCCTTGACCTGAGGCGACAGTGGGAGGGAACAGCACCCCGTCACGGCGCAGGGGACACCGTGACTGCTGTCCCTGCTGTTTACAGACAGACTCCACGTCCTCCCTGGGCAAGGGAAGTGGGTGAGGCATGGCACAGCTAGGCTGGCACGGGGCTGGGCGCGTGCCTGCTCTGATTGGTGTCTGTGGAGTGTCAGCTGCTTGGGGGTGCTGCCGTCGGGGGCCCCAGCCCTGCTGGAGCGTCTCGGTGCCGCTCTGACCTGGGGGCAGCCAGAATCTGGGCGCCCTGCCCCCCCCAACCCAGAGCCCCCCCAGCTCAGTGAGTCTCCAGCTGCTTATAGCATCTGACGCCAGAGGGGCTGAAAATAGCCCTGGAGGGGGGAGGGGGCTATTTAAAGGGCCTGGGAGTCGGGGGACCCCAGGAGCCGCAGTGACCATGGCCTGTCCGGAGCTGTGCTGTCAGGTGTCCGAGGAGGACCGCGCGCGGCGGGAGGCGTTCTGGGCTGAGTGGAAGGACCTGAGCCTGTCCACGCGGCCCGAGGAGGGGTGAGTGCCCGGGGCGGGTGCGGGCAGCGCCCTCGAGGAGGCCCACCAGCTC
Organism: Petromus typicus; assembly: GCA_004026965.1. Lineage (NCBI taxonomy): Eukaryota > Metazoa > Chordata > Mammalia > Rodentia > Petromuridae > Petromus > Petromus typicus. Next base: position 33,267 of record PVIR01000795.1, on the reverse strand, counting down.
ACCGCCGCGCCCCTCTGCCTGCAGCTGCTCCGTGCACGAGGAGGACGTCCTGCGGCGTGAGACCTACCACCGGCAGGGCCAGTGCCAGGCGCTGGTGCAGCGGTCGCCCTGGCTGGTGATGCGGATGGGCATCCTGGGCCGCGGGCTGCAGGAGTACCAGCTGCCCTATCAGCGGGTGCTGCCGCTGCCCATCTTCACTCCCGCCAAGGTGGGGGCCGCCAAGGAGGAGCGGGAGGAGACCCCGGTCCAGCTGCGGGAGCTGCTGGCGCTGGAGACGGCCCTGGGTGGCCAGTGCCTGGATCGCCAGGACGTGGCCGAGATCACCAAGCAGCTGCCGCCTGTGGTGTCGGTCAGCAAGCCGGGCGCCCTCCGCCGCACGCTGTCCCGCTCCATGTCCCAGGAGGCACAGAGAGGCTGAGGACTGCGGCGGCGACTCTCGCTCCACTGTGCCCCGGGCAGGCCCTTCCTGGCTGTGCCCTTGGAGGGAGCGGTTGGCTGCGGATGCTTTGTAGTTTGCCCAGAGCTGGGGGCTGGGAGGAGGGAGCCGGAGGCCGGGTCACCTGGGCCCCCAGAGTTCCCGAGGGGGGCGAAGATGGTGCAGATAGGCCCTGGGGGTGGAGAACGGGCGGCTGAGCAGCCTCCGCCCCAGGGGAAGGGACAGGACGCCGGAGAGGTCACCGGGAGCGGCACTGCCGGGGCAGGTCTTGGCCTCGGAGGAGGCCAGGGACGGGCAGAAGGATGCAGAAGGTTCCAGAAGACAGCGGGAGGAGACGCAGGGGGGACGAGCGGGAGCAGAGGCGGTGGGCCCAGCACCCTCTTAGCAGCGCTGTAATAAATGCTCAGCCATGTCGACTCTGCCTCTTGCTGAGAGCCCTCGGGCGGGGATAGGCGGAGCTGCAGACGGCGACCTGTCTGGCCACCTCCCCACCACTCTGGCTCCTGTGTCCACTCCTTGGCGCTGGACGGTGCCCAGAAGGCCAGCTGGCATTAGGGTTTGTTTAAAAATGACACAGAGAACATGGAGGGCTGGCACCAGGCCTGTCCTTGGCTCTGTGCGGTGGATGAGCTCGGGGTGCCCAGGCCCGCCGGCCGTGCCAGGCAGACCCCGCCTCTGCCTGGTCTGCACATGGGGGAGGTTGGGTTCCTGTCTGACCTGCAGCTGCCGTGGTGTCTCAGGTCCCAGCAAGGACACTTCCTCCTCAGCCCTGAGCGGGCACAGAGGGCCCTGCCAGCAGAGCCCATGGGCTGACTTGGCAGAGGCTGGGCTCCACCTCCGGGCAGAGGGACATGACCCCATCTCGCAAGCCAGGGACGCTATGGCACAACCTGCCCACAGGCCTGGAGAGGACCACTCAGAGGCCAGCCCGGACTACAGAGGGAGACCCTGACAAAACTGCAGGAAAACCCATAATCAGCTTCCCACGAGGGGCCCCTGGGGCTGGAAGCTGGGCCTGCGGGGGCAGAGCAGGACCTGCAGGCTGGCTGGCCCGACTGGAGAGGGACCCGGTGGAGCCCCCACCGGACAGTGCGCCCCCAGGGCCACCCCAGTCTGCCTCGGGAAGGACAGACAGGACGTCCTGAACCTCCACCCCAGCGGAACAGGCAGCACGCCCCGAGGCTCCTCACCCAGCTAATTAGCGCCTCCCCTCGTATCACGGCAATCGCTGGGCCAGGACACACTGTCCCAGGGACGCCGGGGAGGGCAGAGAAGGCGGCGCTCAGCGAGGGGCGTCCTGGGGAAAGGGGAGCAACCAGCATGGGGAGCAGGGCAGGGGCGGGCTCATGCACACCTGGGGGGAAAGGATGAGAGGCTGGACACAGGGCTAACGGACAGGGCGGAGTGGGCTCCCGTCTGGAGGCCAGCCGCCAGGGCTCCGGGGCTGAGGCAGGAAGATCCCGCGGCTGGGGACCCTCTTAGGCCACATAAGAGCAGCCTAGATGACATAGCAAGACCCTGTCTCAAAATTCAAACTACAAACTATGGGAGTGCATAGCGGGCGGGCAGAGCCCTCCAGGGATGTTGGGCCGCGCCCCGCCCCGGCAGAGGGACCCAATGTCCCAGGCTCCCCTCCTCATGTCTGTGGTGGGGACAGGGAGATGGATGATGGCAGTGCTTGGCCCCAGGCGCTCACCGCTCAGCCACCCTCACGCTCAGGGTCCGGGCGGGGCAACAGACATAAAGGGGCGCAGGGAGCGGACTGGGCAGCGACAGGATGAGCCAGGACGACCCGAGCCCTGCGAGCGTGGCTTCTGCCTACCAGCGCTTCGAGCCTGGCGCCTACCTGCGGGACAACTACACGCCCCCGCGTGGTGACCTCAGCCGCCCCGGCGGCGTTGGGCCCTGGAAGCTGCAATGCCTGGCGGAGACCTTTGCAACCGGTGAGCTGGGGAAACTGAGGCCAAGAGGGGCATCAGCAGGCAGTGCCAGGGGCGTGCGAGGGGGCACCAGAGCCTCGGTTGGGCACCAAGGAGGGGCTAGGGCCCAAGCCAGCAGGTGCAAGCAGGAGGCACCACGGGCACAGCCCCAGTGCACAGGGGAGACTGAGGCAGGAGGAATACCCAGGCATTGAAGGCCAGCCTGGGCAATAGACAGACCCTGACTATCTGTCTGTGTGTCTGTCTGTCCCTGTCTCCTGCATCTGGCCATGTAGTTCAGGCTGGCTTTGAACTTGCTATGTAGCCCATGCTGCTCTCCAACTCAGAGATTCTCCTGCCTCAGCCTCCCCAGTGCAGGGATCCCAGGTGTGTGCCACTATGCCCAGCAAGACTCCCTTAGCAGAAGAGAGGAGAGGAGAGAGGTGGAAAGAGGGTGGAGAGGAGACTGCTCAGGACTGGTGAGGTGGGGTGAAGAAGAGAGATTGTGGGGGGACAGACTCATGGTGCCAGGATCTCCCCGCTAGCACTCACTGGGGCCCCATCTCCAGAAGGGGAATGGGGTTGAAAGGCGCTGTACCTGTCCCCAGGCCAGGTTTGGGCCAGTGCTTCTCCTCATGGGAAGGCGAGGTTGGGGGGTGAGGACTTACGTGCCAGGGCAGCCAGGCACGCTGGCACAGAGCCCCTTTCTGTGCCTGCCCAGGGGAGGTGACAGGGCGCACCCTCATCGACATCGGCTCGGGCCCCACGGTGTACCAGCTGCTCAGTGCCTGTGCCCACTTTGAGGACATCACTATGACAGACTTCCTGGAGGTCAACCGCCAGGAGCTGGGGCGCTGGCTTCGCCGAGAGCCGGGGGCCTTTGACTGGAGCGCGTACAGCTGGCACGCGTGCCTCATCGAAGGCAAAGGGTAAGGCAGGGCGCGAGCGAGGCGGGGCTGTGGCGTGGCCCTGAGCGGCCCTGACCCCACTTGTGCCCCCAGAGAGTCCTGGCAGGAGAAGGAGCGCCAGCTGCGAGCCCGAGTGAAGCGGGTGCTGCCCATCGACGTGCACCAGCCCCAGCCGCTGGGCACCGCCAGCCCAGCGCCCCTGCCTGCCGACGCCCTGGTCTCCGCCTTCTGCCTGGAGGCTGTGAGTCCCAGTCTTGCCAGCTTCCACCGGGCCCTGGGCCACATCACCACACTGCTGAGGCCAGGGGGGCATCTGCTGCTCATCGGGGGCCTGGAGGAGTCGTGGTACCAGGCTGGGGCTGTCAGGCTGGGGGTGGTGCCCGTGAGTGTGGGGACCGTACGGGAGGCCCTGGTGCACAGTGGCTATGAGGTCCGGGACCTGCGCACCTACGCCATGCCCGCTCACCTGCAGACCGGCGTGGACGACGTCAAGGGCATCTTCTTTGCTTGGGCCCAGAAGCGGGCGGGGGTGGAGGAGTGAGGGCCCAGGGCACCCAGACGCTGTCACCCCAGGTGGCACCTAATAAAGTAATTGCTCCACTCTGAGTGTCGGCCGGCCCGGCGCGGGGCGGGACCGAGTGGCGCTTGTGGAGCCCCAGCCCACGTGGACGGTTCTCACACACACCTGTTCTCCCGAGCCAAGAGGCCGGGCGGGCAGCGCACCTGCACCTGCCCCTGCCGGGCCCTGGTGCTGCTACTCGGTCTCCACACCTGGCACATCAGCGCCAGGCTGAGAGCCAAGGCGGTGACGTCAGGAGGCAGAGGAAGGCAGAACCAGCGCAGGCCGCACGTCTGCTCTGCCAGTGTTGTGCCCCCCCACCCATCCACCCTCGACGCCAGCGAGCCAGAGGAGGCTGAGAGACCAGCAGGTTTATTAGCACAGCCCTCGCCCGCTCTGCCCTCCGGTGTGCAGTCCGGGAACTTCAGAGGCCGGAGCCCTCAGGCTGGACTTGTGGTGCAGCTCGGGTTAGACAGGATGGCGGGGGCGGGCTCAGCTCCTTCAGGCTGCCCAGGGAGGGAAGGCCTCCTGCACTGTACAATCCTGGTGGACAGGGTCACGCAGGGCTGCCAGCAAAGCCACACATCACCTGTGCCAGGATGTGGGCAGTGTGGCCCCGAACCCTGACGGCCCTGGGGAGCCATCTGGGAGGCAGAACCAGGTGCAGCCACAGCTTTCTCCTCTGCTCCCCAAAATGCCTGCTGCTCCCCAAGTCCAGGCTGGCAAGGGGGAGGGGAGGCACTGGCAAGGAAGAAAGGAGGCTGGAGTGGGTAGACCCCATGTCCCTCTCCCATCTGCCCTGAAGGGCCTGGTTCTGGAGGGCTCTTTAGTGGTGTGGGGGGGCTGGACACAGCGGCACATGTCAGTAGTCCCAGCAATCAGGAGGCTGAGGCAGGAGGATCGCTGTGAATTGGAAGCCAGCCTGAGCTACAAAGTGAGTTCAAGACCAGTCTGAACTACATAGAGATACCCTGTCTCAAAAAAAAGTTCTGTGGGGTACCGTGAGGTTTGGAGGGGGCAGCAAAGGGGCACCAGACAGACGCGCGTGCGCACACACACTCTTTGCCTAGCTTTGGCCACGGGCACAGTGCTGCTCAGGTGACAAGGACTCTGGCCGGGTCTCATCCTGCTCCAAACTCCCTGCCTCGAGGCCCACGCGCCTGCTGTCACTCATCTGGCCACAGGGGAGCCCCAGCTTCCACTGCCTCGGTGCCCGCTTGGCCCGGCTGCCTCCCTCACTCTCACTGCTTGCCAGGAGCCCTCAGGGTCCTTCCCGGAAGGGGTGATGTGAGGCCTCAGAACCCGGTACAACACCTTCCCCAGAGGGTCCCAGGGGGAGGAACTGGCCTCAAACTGCGCAGCGAGCAGGCGTCGGGCGCCACCTAGTGGCGCCTCAGGGGAGGGTGGGCAGCAGGAGGCCAACAGCCGAACCCAGGGCCTGGTCCCGCCTGGCATGCAGTGGCTGGCTGGGGGACCACAGGCAGCTTTACCTGCCCCTTCTCCACCACAGCTCTGCTGCAGGACCCGAGGGGCTCCCACGTGGCCCTTGGTCCCTGCCATCGTCAGTGTAAACACTCAGAGGTGGGCAGCTTGTGAGTCTGGGCCCACAGCCCTCATGTCCAGGTTCAAGAAGCTAAAAGGCCTCAGGAGGCTGAGGCAGGAGAGTTGCTTTAAGTTCAAGGCCAGACTGGACTACATAGCAAGACCCTGTCTCAAAAAACAAGAACAAAAGCTAAAAGGTTAAAATCCACCGTCCCGGGAGGGCGGCAGGTGGCCGCCAGGGTCCTCAGTGCAGCTTGAACTTGGCGTCCGACTCCCTCAGCAGATACAGGCTGTCCTCTTCCAAGAAGCTGCGGGTCAGGGAGGGCCACTGAGGCGCAGCTCGCTCTGAACCCCCTGGGCGCAGGCAGCTGGCCGGGAGCGGGCAACGTCAGCCCCCAGCTACCCCCGGCAGGCAGGGGTGGCACCCACCTGAAAAAGAGGACGTGGAGGGGGATGGTGCTGATGTGCCAGATGGCGTGGGCATCCAGGACCCAGAAGAAGGGCGGGAAGTCGAGCAGCTCGAGCAGCGACAGCGCCTGCAGCAGCAGGACCGCGGCCGCGCACTTGCGGGTGTGCGGCAGCCGCCGGCCGTTCCGCAGGCACCAGCCCAGCCACCACGCCACGTTTGCCAGGCCTGGACGCGGAGGCCACATCACTGCCACCGCCTGTGCTCTGGGGCAGGCCCTCCCCCACCCTCCCTGGGCTGCATGCGGGGCCGGGGCTCACCGACGGCCACGTTGGCCACCATGTTGTAGCCGTAGTCGAAGCGGATCAGGCTCAGGTACGACACGTGCGCGGTGAGCAGCAGCAGCAGGAGGCCACGGAAGGCGCTGGCCACTGCCGGCCGCCGCAGCCCCACCGTCCTGCAGCCCAGAGCGGCTCAGACGCGGCCGGGCCAGCGCACCCCAGCCCTGCACGGACAGGACAGGGGCCCTGCCCCCCCCAAGCCCCCCAGGGCTCACCTGACGCAGCACAGGTAGATGGAGTGGAGGATGACAGCTGAGGCGCAGAAGTAATCCATTTTCTGAGGGGGACGGGCCGTGAGGGGCGGAGGGCGCAGGCCGAGGGCATTGTGGGGCAAAGGGAAGGCCCCAAGGAGCCCAGCAGGCACAGGGAGGCCAGGCTGGGGCTGGCAGTGCCCACGCCGGCCCCTCTGCTCTTTGGAGCAGAGCCCGGGGTGTGGGCTCGGAATTCGGGGTGCCGCTGAGAGCTGATGCCCACAGACTCAGGCCCAGCTGTGCCCACCCTCAGCTGGGTGCCCTGAGCAGCCCTGGTGCCCGCGTCGGAGGCCCCGCAGGCTCGGAAGTCGGGCACCTCCCCGCAGTTGCTCAGAGCCCCTGCCAGCCTCCAGGTAGCGGGCAGCCCTCCTCACCTCTGTGAGCTCGGTGTCCCTGGTGTGGAAGACCGTGGACCAGAACCAGGCATTGAGGGAGACCTGGGACAGGGCAGGGGGGTGTCACTGTGGGCTGGCGGGGCTCTCCTCGTTCCCTGTGCCCAGCTGGGTTTCCTCTGGTCCATGCCCACCCCCCAAACCCCCGAGCCCCAGGGGCTGTGGCCTCCACAGGTTCCGCCTGGCCTGGGAACCAGTTCTGGCAAAGCCAGGTCGTCAGTTACCTAATGGCTAAGACAACAGCCCCTGGGGGCCGCGCCTCCACCCCCAACGCCAGCCGCGCCCAACCCGGGGGTACAGTGACCTCAGCCTCTGGGGGCGGAGGTGGGTGGGGAGCAGAGGCGGGACCCAGCTGGGGTGTGGCATCCCGTCCCACGGGACCAGGCTCCTGGGAAGGGCACAGTGGCCCACCTGGCAGGCCCAACCCGCTGGACCGGAGAATGCTGGGGGCCGGGAGGGGCCGGAGCACAGAGAGGGGCCCGCCACCCAGGGCCAGGCCGGGGCTGCCTTCCAGAAACAAACCAGCTGGCAGGGCCGCCGGGTCCCGCGCGAGTCGGCCCTGCAGTGCCATCAGGGCTGGGTGGGAGACACAATGGGAAGCTGGGGACGTGACAGCCAAGGCGGGGCTGCCAGCGCCGGCCCTGGCACCAGGAGGGACAGGGCTGTACACCTAGGTATCGGCAGGAGGGGCCAGGCAGTAGCCGTGGGCACGGAGCTGCTTCGCCGGGGAGGGGGGCAGCGGGGCGGAGGTCAGGCTCCCCCGCCTGCCAGGCAGGAGGGCCCAGGGCGCCACCTCTGCCTCAGTCTCCCAGGATTCCCAGGACAAGTGGGCGTCTCAGTGGCAGCACTTCCTTCCTAGCCCGCTGACTGCTCTAGCGAGGCTGGAAGCAGGGCTGGATGGGGGTCCTAAGCGAGGCTGGAAGCAGGGCTGGCTGGGGGTCCTAAGCGAGGCTGGAAGCAGGGCTGGCTGGGGGTCCTAAGCGCGGTGATGCACAGGGACATCTTAGGGGGCAGTGGGGGGGCGGGGCGGGAGGGTGCTGGAGGCTGGGGGCCAGGTCTCCCTGTCACCCACAGAGGCTGGGGGAGGGGACAAGAGGCCCCAGCTAGGTGGAGGCCGGCACACAGAGGGCAGGGGAGGAGCTTCCGGGCCAGGCCTCGGCTCCCTGGGGCCCCGTGCATGTCTCCTGGGCACCCTCCCCTACAGACCCACATGGAGTGAGGCTCTGAGCGGAGAATACCCTGTGCCCAGGGACTCCCTGTCACACGGCTTCTCTTTCTCAGCCTGGGAGACAGGGCCGTACCCATCAGGCCCTGCAGCCCACCCTGCCCCTCCTATGCATTAGCATTGCTGGCCCCATTTTTCTTATCTACAGAATGGGAACGGTCACAGCGTCAATCAGGACTTAGCAGAAAAGACACAGGTAGAGCCTGGTGCCGGGGAGGGAGAGAGCTGCGATGTCCCCAGAGCCAGTGCGGCCCCCTCACTACTCCCCACAGCCCTGGCTCAGGGAAACCCAGTCTGTGAGATATGGTAGGGCACATATGCAAACCAGCACTCAGGAGGCTGAGGCAAGGAGGACGGCGGCAAGTTCGAGGCCAGCATGGGCTACACAGTGAGCCCCTGTCTCAGAACTGGCATAAACCAAAACATAGAAACCAAGTCGTCTTCACAATCTCCCACCAGGCCGAGGAGGTCTAGGCTAGGCAGGAGTCTGTGTTCCCCACCCCCACTCCACAGGCCCAGGCTGGGACAGAACTGCACGGTCTGCACGGGGAGACCGACTTCACACTCAAGTCCGGCACCAGGTCCCAAGGAGCGGCTGTGTGTCGTAGCGTGTGAGACCAGGCTCTCGCTCTGCTGCTCACACTGGCCTTGCGCCCCTCGGATGAAGTGATCCTCCTGCCTCAGCCTCCTGGCTAGCCAGCTACAGGCATGCACAGCCACACCCAGCTCAGCTGCATTCTTGCAAACATAACTGAGCGTCTGGGGCTCCGTATACTCAGGGACTGAACAGAGCACCAGCACCGCGTCCTGGGAGGCCCAGGCGTGACTGAAAATACTCGGCCCGTGGCGCCACCCTGCACATGGTGGTGCTCCCACCGCCAGGCACACCGCAGGTGTCTCCTCCATGCCAGCTCCCTGCCTAGTCCCCTGGCTTGGGGAGACCCAATGCCCCTCCGTCTTCCCACAGAGTTCACAGTCTGGACCCCAGAATGCAGACCTCGAGGCCTGGCAGTGCCCTGCGCCTGCGCCTGGTGCTCCTGGTGGCGCCGACACACACTGCTTCTCCCCAGGTGATCCCTGCGGAGAGGGCACTAGGCGGGTGCCAGAGAGCAGCAGGGCGGGGCTGGGCAAACTGTGCCCGCGGGGGTTGGGGGGCATGCAGGGACAGGGGAGGCTGGCAGGGAGCGGCCTCAGTCCTCTGGAAAACAAGGAAATGGACCCCGAAATATCTCAGCCGTGAACCTGAATGTCAAGTGTACCAGGCCTGTCGGGAACCGCCAAGCTGAGCCTGCCCGCTGCCCTGACACCTCCATAGGGACAAGTGTATCTTTAAATAGCTCAGCTCTGACAACGGGAGGCAGAATGTTAAATATGAGGCCTACGCCACGCGCCCTCCCACCACCCAGGCCACCACGTCCCTGCTGTGGCCTCACGCCCACCGGAGGGGCTTCTCCTGTCCCCAGAAAGGACTCCTCGACTTTGTGGCCACCCGGAAGTCCTCCCTGGGGTCCACCCGTCTCTCCCCAGCGCAGGGGACACACTCGGGCCCCAGCTCCACGATCACGGCACAGAGTGGCTGGGGCTCCCTGGCCGCTCCCTCCTCAGCCTGGCCCAGGACTTTCCCCTCCTGTGCCAAGGGTGTGGACTGGCTCAGCCTCCAGCCTGGCAGAGCTGGGAGGGGGTTTCTGCGGAGGGGGCCTGGCACTGGAGCTTGGGCTGCTGCCACCCAAGTTCAGCCTCTGCTGCGGGAGCAGGGGTCTCTGTCTGCAGAGGAAGGGGGACCCAGCCTGCAGACCCTGGCACAGGGCACAGAGCTCAGAGCCCGCTTGGTCTACAGGACCGGCCCAGGGCAAAGTCCTTGCCGCATCTCAGCGCAGGCTCTGCCCTCCCTCCCTGGACAACACATAGCTCAGGCCTCACGTCTGTGATCCCTGCACTCGGGAGACTGAGGCAGGAGGGTCGTGAGTTCAAGACTGGCATCCTGCTGTGACCACACAGGTCACGCAGGCAAAGGCCGGACCCCTCCGAGGGCCCCCGGGACCTGAGTGCAGCCCAGGGTGGCCAGTTCTGCTGAGGGGGGCGGGGCTGGGACAGTGCAGGTGGGGTTCACCGAGGGTCCGAGCCAGAAACATCCAGTGCACCTGATGTCCCCTGCCGAGGTCACCAGTCCTGCCTGTGCCGCACCCCTTCTGATTTGAGGCTCTGGCCCGCCGCACAGTGAGGCTCTGGACCCTCTCTTACCCGGATGTTCAGAGACAGTGAAGTGGGCTGGATCTCGGGCCACTCCAAGCCTGGGGCCCGGGGAGCCCCGCGCTCCACATGCACCCGACTGGCCACCCGCGGTGCCGCTGCAAACCGCCCGCTGGGGCTTTCTGGTGCTCGCTGGAGATGAGAGCGCCTGTCCCTCCTTCCCAGCACCCAGGCCTCGGGCTCCCCTGCAGTGCTGGCCCCAGGCACCTCAAGGCCTGCGGCGGCCACCTGTGGGTCAGAGGTCGTCCCGGCGGGGTGCCCGGGTCACCTACCCAAGCGAAGGCCACGCACGTGTGGTACATGGGGGATGAGGCGGGCACGCAGCTGCGGTAGTGGAACAGCATCACCAGGCTGGCCAGGCCATTGAGGAGCGAGGCCGCGGCAGAGGCCGGCTCTTGGAAGAACAGGAACCGGGAGAATGGCCACTGGAAGCAGAGAGACGGGGACACAGGACAGTGACCCCCGCTGGCCTGGTCCTCGGAGCTGTGCCCCAACCCCTTTTAAGTTTCCCATTTTGAGGCACTTTGAGGATCAGTGCGAATTCAAAGCCAGCCTGGGCTAGACAGTGAGACCTTGTCTAGAAAAAGAAAAGCTCAGCAGCGAATTTAGCTCAGTGCTTCAGGCGTCTGCCTTGCAAGAGCGAGGGCCGGGTTCAATCCCCAGTTACCACCTACAACAATGCTGGGCATGGAGACTCACACTCACCAGCAATCAGAGCCACACACCACAGTGCGGGCATGGTGCCTCACGCCTGACATCCCAGCACTCGGGGGGCAGAGGTAGGAGGATTGCTGTGATGTGAGTTCGAGGCTGAGCTCAGGGCCAGTCTGAACTACAAAGTGAGACTCTGTCTCAAAAAAATGGGCCGGGGAGTTAGCTCAGTGGTTCCGGCGCCTGTCTCGCAAGCGCAAGGACCCGGGTTTGATTCCCCGGTAACCACATAACAATACTGGGTGTGGAGACCCACACCCAGCAACAACCAGTACCACATACCACAGTGCCGGGCGTGGTGGCTCACGCCTGTAATCCCAGCACTCGGGAGGCAGAGGCAGGAGGATTGCTGTGATATGAGTTCGAGGCTGAGCTCAGGGCCAGTCTGAACTACAAAGTGAGACTCTGTCTCAAAAAAAAAAAACAGAAAAGAAAAGCTCAGACCAGGGATTTTTCTCAGTGGCACCCCACTTGCCTTGCAAGCACAAGGTCCTGAGTTTAATCTCTGGTACTGGAAAAAGAAAAAAAAAAAAAGAAAAGCCACCAACTGTAAAAGCAGGTATGCGCCCCAAACACCGGGCACCGCACACCCTGACTGCGTGGAAAGGTGAGTGGATTGTGGGCATCTCACTCCCACCAGTGCCTGCGTGGACGTCCCGGCCCCGAGACTCACCTTGCCGTGGAACTGCGGCACCCTGTGGCCCTCCCGGAGGTAGAGGCCGACGGTCACCCACATGCAGTCGTACTTGCAGTCATCCCAGCAAGTCCAGCCTGCCGGGGACAGACGCGGCTGTGGGCTCCAGGCCTCACGGTGTGCAGGGTCGGGGGGGGCGGGGGGGAAGGAATGGCGCTGTGGCCTCCCGCCCTCGCACAAGGAGAGGTGGGCACTGGGCCCAGACGGAGGTGTCAAGACGGAGAGGCTGGTACCTGACGGCAGGAAGTGCAGCCAGACATTCACTGCCACCCACCTGACGGAGCTCCGGCGGCCTTAGCCCCTCCATGAAAAGGAAGAGGAAATCCTTCCTTTTGATTCTTTTTCCTCCGGCGGCAGACTGTCCTCACAATCCTGGTTCTCCCACCTCAGCCTCCCAAGGGCAGAGACTCCACCCACGTGCTCCCCCGGGGTCCGCTGACTTCTGAGGTCCCAAACTGACTTTCCACCTTTCAGACCTAAGTCTGGGCTGGAAGCAGGGCCGGAAGAAGACTGCGTGTGGCCAGACTTAGAGACCAGACCTCGTGGGGGGGGGGGGTCCTCAGAGGGAAACAGGAGCTGGGGAAGGCCCTGCAAAGGGGGTGCTAGCTGGGAGCTCCCCTCCCTAAGGCCTCCAGTCCTGAACCAATCATTCTGGACTTGTCTTTCTTTCTTTCTCTTTCTCTCTCTCTTCTTTCTTTCCTTCTTTCTTCCTTTTTCAGACAGGGTCTCACTTTGTACTTCAGGCTGGCCCTGAACTCACTATGTAGCCCAGGGTAGCCTCGCAGCAACAGGAAGTATTACAAGCTTGAGCCACCACACCCGGCATTGTGGTATGTGGTGCCAAGGACCGAACTTGGGACATTGCACTTACTAGGTGGACGCGGAAACTACTGAGCTAAATCTCTAACCCGTTTTATTTTGTTTTGAGACAGGATCTCACTATATAATTCAGGCTGGCCTTGAACGCACTATTGTAACCCAGGCTGGCCTCAAACTCCTAGCCATTCTCCTGCTTCAGCCTCCCCAAATGCCGGGACCACAGGCGTGAGCCACCACGCCCAGCTTAGCATGAATTATTTAATAAATCCAGCTTGACTGAATAAATAAAAAGTAAAAATGTCAAAGGTGATGAGACTATCATCCTAGAGAATCCATTCATTCCTAACCCAGGTGGGGAAATCAAAGTTCAGAGATTGGAAAGTACAGGGGGCTCGATGGGAGGGGCCAGGAACAATGGGCGGGGCTCATCCGGGGGTGGGGCCTACCTGCTAGACTCATGTAGATTGGCTGGTGGGAGCGGAAGTGCTTCAGTGCACCCCCCGAGCAGTTCCGCTCCTCGCATCGCAGCACGCAGTCGCGGTATACCGGCTCGCGGTCGCCTTGGGAGGCGCTTGTCAGCGCGGCAACCCCAGCCAGCAGCAGTAGCCGCGCCGCGCGCCCCGCCATCCTGTCACTCTGCCTGGCCGCGAGGGGCGGAGCGTAGGAACGTAGAAAGCCTCTACTTCCGGAGTAACCGGAAGTACCTGTGTTCATCTGAACCCCCTCCGCTGAGGCCCACCCACTTTTAAATAAAAGTTCCCGTATTTTTGAGGGCGCCTGCCCCGCCCCTCGCCCCTCTACAGTGTCCCTAAAATGAAGCAACAGTCTTAACGGAAGGGAGCTGCCTGGAACAAAAAGGAGTGATTTTTCTTTTAATTATCCAAGGTTTCATATAAATTGTATGATTTTTGTATATATATATCTATAGATATATATATAGATAGATCCCATATCTATATCTATATAGATAGATATAGAAATCCCACTTAGCATTTAGTGAAAAGCTTATGATCCCCAAAAGCTTAGCAGACTTTCAAGTCAAATCATTCAGAAATCTGTCAATTAAAGATTCAAAGAATCTCCATTAACACTGGCCTAATTTGCAGGAGACAAAGCTATTTCTGGCACTAGCCGGGTTGGGTCCCAAAACTCAGAAGTCCCTGGCACTGCACACCTCCCCTCCGGCCACATCTGGCTCAGGGCCTTCAGCTGCAGCCTCTTCGACGGTATGTTCCCCCTCAATCCCTGCAGTGATTCCTTGCCAGCTCCTGGTTACCCAGGATAAGACGCAGATCCCATAGTTCCTGTGAGAACCTCTGGCCCCCTGGGCACCAGGACTTGCTCCCTTGCTCTGTCTGGGCCACCCCAGAAGACAGAGCCCCTCGGCTCCCAGTCTCTGCCCCCTTCGTGTCTCTCTTCCTGCCTGTCCTGTCACCAGTGGAGAAGCTGTTGCTCAGCCTCTGCTGGAGGAAGTGATGTGGGGCAGCCTTAGGGTTGAGGACCCCTGGGTGTCCCCACGCCCACTGGGTTCTGTTTTTGTTGATGTTTAGAGGCAGATGCTCACTAAGTAACTCAGGATGGCCTAGACCTTGCTATGGAGCCCAAACTGGCTTGGAACTCGGATCTTCCTGCCTCAGCTTCCCAAGTGCTGGGATTACAGGTGTACACCCGCATGCTTGACTTACTAAGAAATGATTATGTTTCAACGTAAAACTTGTTGGCTACCCACAGGAGCTGTCAAACCTCGGGCACGGCTCCTGGCAGAGAAGAGAGGTGCAGAGAATATTTGAAGAAAAAACTGAGAAGGACCCTTGGGACTCAGGTGCTCACCTCCCTGCGTAATCAGCAGCACCCATCCGCCCACCCAGGCCTGGAAGCTTTAGAGTCATGTGATTGATGATGCCTCCCCCCACACACACTCTGTCACCCTGGGTCAGGCTCCTTCCAGTGCGAGGGGAGCGGTTGGGTGGAGGTTAGGAGCCCGGGGCGGTGCAGGGAGATGTGGCCTTGGGTCCAGTCCATTGGCACAGCCCGGAGACTTGTCCTGTGCCAGAGGCTCCAGTACCGTGGTCAGCAAGTCCCAGTTCCGGGACACACAGGTTGGCATTGCATGTTCTGTGAAAGGCGCTTCTGCCATTAAACAAGTTAAACATGACAGGAGCGTGTGCCAGGAGTCGAGCACACAGCTGACTGGAAAGGGGAAATAAACAAAGCAAACATTAGCTCAATGGTGCTGTTCCTGCCTTGCAAGCTTGTGAGTGCAAGGTCCCAAGTTTGAGCCTCGGTACAAAAAAAGAAATAAAAAAGCCCTGCCTGGCAAGCATAAGGTCCTAAGTTCAATCCCCAGTGCCACCAAAAAAATAAAAATAAATTAAAATAAACGAGCCTCTAGAAGAGAATCCCAAATTATGTGCTAGTACTATTTTGTACCTGCAGATCAGTCCTTTTATAATACTTGTCCTTACTAATCTCGTTTTTTTTGTTTGTTTGGTTAGGTGGGTTTGTTGTTGTTGTTGTTGTTAGGGTTTTTTTTGACAGGGTCTCACTATGTAGTTCCGGCTGCCTTTGAATTCACAGAGATCCTCCTGCCTCAGCTTCTAAAATTGCCTGGGAAGCACCATCCCCGCTGTGCTGCTTCCTAGTTTCCACTTCGCAGAGCCACTGCCCTGCTCTCGCCCAGTGGGAGCTCTGGTTCTGTACTGTAGAATCTCACAGCCCCAGCGAGGGATCCTGAAGGACAGCCAATTCGATCCACCTCTACATTTACTGTAATTTTGTCTCCTGAGAGGATGGTATCTTTCTGAAACAAGTCGTGCCGCTTTGCGTCCTACAGTTACCTGGCCTCCCCCTTTTACGGACGGTCGGCCTGGAGTCCCAGTTTCGCATCGAGTCCCACTGGCTTAGTCTGTGCCAGAGTGGTCTTTGGTGTCTCATGGGAGCGACAGTCTGCACTCGTCCTTCTTCTGACTCGGGCTCCATAAGCTCTGCTGTTTATCAGCCACTGCACTAGTGAGGGGAGCTCAGTTCCTGAGCTGGGCCTGGTAACACGTGCCCATAAGCCCAGCACTTGGGAGGCTGAGGCAGGAGGCTCCTACGAGTTTGAGGTCAGTCTGACCTACCAGTTCCAAGCACAGGGTCCAGAAAGACAAAGCACCGTGTGCAGAGGCAAGAGCTTCATCACAACCGGACCATATTCTTAGAGCAAAAGTGGGGGGGGCGGGTTTCCTAGAGGGAGGGCTCCTATTTACCAAATATTTATTAAAGTTCACAATGTGCAGTGCCTGGGACATGGTTCTCCTCATGACCCAAGGAGGGATATAACAAAATAAGAAGCAAAGAGCCAACTAAAATAATTTCACTATGGAGGTAAGAACATATTGGCCAACAGCTGTGCAGGATAGCTTGGTGTTCTCAGAGTGGAAAATGTACTAATCCTCCTTCCAGCACTTTCTCTCCTAGGTTTGTCTACACAAGTGCAAAATTTGGAGATACAGAGTTATGTATGGCAGGGTTAGTTATTATTTTTGATAGAAACAAAAGGTAGCCTGGGCATGGTGCCGCACACCTGCAATACCAGCATGGGAAGCTGAGGCAGGAGGATTTCTTCCAGTTCGAGGCCAGCCTGGGCTATGTAGTAAGACTCTGCCTCAGAAGAAAAAGACTACATGTTCAGCAAAAGAGAATGAATTACATTAATTGAAGGAGGGCCACAAAATGGGAAGCCAAAGAAAAACTGATAGAAATGGGACAGATTTGTGATATACCTTCATGGAAAAAATATCAAAATCTTTTTAAGTATAAAAAGCAAGGTATAAGCTGGGCATGGTGGTGCACACCTATAATCACAGTTTTGAGGGAGGCTAAGGAAGGAGCATGGCAAATACAAAGATGCATCTTCAGTATACATCCTCAATTTTATTTTATTTTATTTTTTAGATTTATTTATTTATTTATTTATTTTTAGGTTTTTTGAGACAGGGTCTCACTTTGTAGTTCAGGCTGGCCCTGAGCTCAGCCTCAAAATCACATCACAGCAATCCTCCTGCCTCTGCCTCCCGAGTGCTGGGATTACAGGCGTGAGCCACCACGCCCGGCACTGTGGTATGTGGTACTGGTTGCTGTTGGGTGTGGGTCTCCACACCCAGTATTGTTATATGGTTACCGAGGAATCGAACCCAGGTCCTTGCGCTTGCAAGACAGGCGCTGGAACCATTGAGCTAAATCCCCGGCACCTTATTATTATTTTTTATTTATTTTGATTCAGGGTCTCACTTTGTAGTTCAGGCTGACCCCAAACTCACTATGTAAGTGACTGGCCTCAGCCTTGAGACAATGCTGCTGCCTCTGCTTCCCAAGGGCTGGGATGACAGGCTTGCGCCACCACGCCCGGCCTTATCTTCAATTTTAGAGGAGGGAAGATTGGGCGCGCTCAGGGTGGTATAGCTGCAGACCATATATCTCTGATGTCAAAACAAGGCAAAATGCAAAAAGAGCAAAGAGCAGCTTCCTGTGTGGACCAGAGGGAGACAGGCCTGGGTGCTGTCCTTGTCACGGCCGGGGTGGTGTGGGAGGAGAAGCCAATTTGGGGCAGGTGGCGGATTTTTTTTTTTTTTCCTGCTAAAACCTGCAGGACCAGAGAAATCAGCCCCGCTCGCCGCAGGGGGCGGAGACCCAGCAAGAGGAGGGCGCTAAGGCCCCGGGGCCGGAACACCTTGGTCAGCTTTGGAATGCACTGACAGAGCAGCCCCAGGGTGCGGGTCTGGTAGGTGCTGTAGGCAATGGGGGTTTTGTTTCAAGCTCACAACCTTTTATTTGGCTCTGTGGGAAAGGGAAAGGGCTCTAAGAGCCAAGAGCCAGGTACTTTACCGGAGGAGAAAGGACAGGCCCAGATGAGCTGGCTGGGAGCGGAAAAGACTCAGCACCGGAGCAGGAGTTGAGTTTCTGCGTCTCTGAGGAGCTCAGAGCAACTGGATCGAAGAAGCTGGGGGAGGCTCGGTGAGGCCAGTGGTCCGAAGCTGCCTTGTCCTCTCAGGCCATGACGGCCATCGCTGCGGGCTTCGGAAGCTTCCGGGTCTTCCCTAAAACCACTCGCCAAGCCAGGCCTGGTGCTGCCCCGTACCCAGCACTCGGATCAACACAGGTTGGAGGCCGGCCTGGGCCACCTAGTGCGTTCAAGGCTAGTGTGAACTGCACAGGCAGGCCTTGCCTCCAAAAAACCAAAAACAAATACATGAAGTAAAAAGAGCAAACAAGGAATCTGTGTCTCCTCCTCTCACGTCACAGGGGGCAGAGTAAGGCCTCGTCTGAGGCCGGGAGCGCCGCGATGTTCCGACCAAGGACCACAGACGGCTGAGGGGCACACAGGGAGCGGCGGGCACGGCCTGCGGCAGAGACCTGGCCACCGGGGAAGCCACGCATCCGCCCCGGTGCTGGCAGGGAAGCGGGTGAGGGAAAACCGAGCAGCGTTTCCGCTCCGGGGCGCTCCAGGGCCTCGGTGCCCTCCGGACGTGGGCAGCTTGTTCTGAGACTGCAGCAAATTCTGGGTCTCCGGGTGGTTGGTTTTCCCTGCAGTGCCGCAGGTGAGCCCAGAGCGCTGACCAAGCTGAATCCCCCCACTCCTGAAGTCCACACAGCGCTTTGTGTCTTGCTAAGCTACCCAGGCTGTCCGCCAACCTGCCATCCTCCCGGCTCAGCCTCCCAACTAGCTGGGATTACAGGTGTGTGCCACCACGCCCAGCACCGCACTGCTTGGCTTATCAGAAGCTTCTAAATGACTCCCTTGGCCCCAGAGAAGCTATGTGTCCACCCTGGGGCTCCTTCCGAATGACCAGTGCACAACTGTACGTACCTGTCCCAGGCATGGCACGCCCAGCCCCCAGGCCTGCTGAAGAGGCCCTCGATTGGCTCCCGACCTGACGGCCCAACGGTCCCCATCTCTTTCCTTTTCCTGTTTCCAGTCCTCGGACCCCAGGCTGGATGGTGAGGAAGGCAGAGGGGAAGAGACTCTAGTGCCAACCTAGGCGGGCATGCACCTGCAAACTCGCACATGTGCAAGCATAGTCGTGGCCTTCCGTGGCTGGGTGGCAGCAGTGGCTGTCAATGATTGACGGGCATTTCACAGCCCGCTGCTTCAGACGCCACCCAGCCTGGCGACCCTCAGAGGTCATCTCCACAAGCCAGAGCCCATCCTGCTCCTTGTGTCAGGGTGCCCTCGCTGCCTGCAGGCTGGTGCCCTCTGACCCCGGTCCGGGTCCTCTGGGCCCCCGTCTCCCGCCCTGCACCCCACTCGGCTCCTGGCCACCCCTCCCCCTGGAGTCCTGAGGTCTTTGTTTCACACACCCTCTTTGCCCGGGTCCCCTGCCAGGCCTGGCCAGAGGGGCAGTGTTGGGGCCTCTGTGGCCCAGCCCTGGCCCCCCTCTCTGCGCTTTCCTCTTCCTTCCCGATCTGAATGCGCTCTTTCTCTCCGGGAGCCTCCCCCTGCCGCCCCGGCTCCTCCCCCGGCCCACTGGGCCCTGGCAATGGCTCAGTCCTCCGGCCGCCCCCTGCGACCTACCGCAACCAGGCATTGTCCAGCCCCGCGGTTCCCTCCCGGGATCCGGGCTGTGGCAGGGTGGCCCGCCTCGGAAGGAGGGGCTGACCTGGTGGCGGCTTTCGGCTGAGGCCACCTTGGCTGTGGGGCTGAGGGTGGGGGGCGGTGGTGCCCTGCTGCTTGGGCCCTCTGGACACCCCAGCTCCGCTCTGCGGCCCAGGAAAGTGCTGTCACCTCCCGGAAACTCAGACTTCTCTTTGGCAAAAAGGGGGCTGATAACGTTTGGGTCTAAGAGGCCTCCAGGACTCATGTGAGGAAGAAGACTTTGGATAGAGTGCCGCAGAATAGGCGTCTGCCAAGGATAGTGCCCAGCAGCTCCCCCTGGAGAAACCCCTCCTAAGAAAAGGGCACGAGAGGCGCGGCCGGGGGACAAAGGCCGCTTCCCACTCTGACCTAACAGGCTGCTGCCGGTCTCTGTCTCTTGGTCTCTCTGCCTCTTTCTCTTTGCCCCCTGGAGACTGAATCTAGGTCCACACTGAGCTGCAGCCCCAGCCTTTTGAAGTAAGATTTCAGTAAATTGATAAGTTGCCCAAACAAGACTTAAAACTTGTGATTCTCTTGCCTGGGCCTCTCTGAGCCGGGATTACAAGGCAGTGTCAGTGCGGCTACCCGGAGGGGCCGGCAAAGCACTTCCACCCTGGCCCAGATGTGAGCCCTCCGGTGTCGCCTCCCAGGACCAGGAAGTCCCAGGTCTGAAACGCGCTGGGCATCCTGGCCCCGGGCTGGAAGAGGGGTGGCGTGAGGGCCTGGCGTTGCTGGGTGCCCAGCTCTCCGCACTGGCCCCAAGACGGCCTGGGCTGCATGCTTAGCTCTGCTGAGCCTCGGTTTCCTTGGCCTGCACTCGAGTCCTAACGTTGTGGTACCCATGCTGAGGGACGCTGTGTCCCAATGGCCGTCAGCGACAGTGACAGGAAATGAAACCATCTTGCATCCACTACCCAGGACACACACACACACACACACACACACACACACACACACACACACACACACTGCCTTCTGTCTGGGTCTTTTCTATGCCTTTTGAGGGAGTTATTTAACTTATTTATTTTAATTTTTTTTCTTTTAGGCCGGGTTTTGCTTTGTAATCCAGATGAACTCACTATGTAGCCCAGACTGTCCTCGAACTCACGGCCATCCTCCTGCCTCGGCCTCCTGAGTGGGGGAGATTACAGCCGTGCTCCACCCCGTTCAACTCCAATTCTCTCTCTCTCTCTTTCTCACTTCCTTGCTTTGCAGTACCATGGACCAAGGGACCTCGCGTTTGCCAGGCAGGCGCAGTACCACTGAGCCACATCCCCAGCCCTCAAATTCTTTTCTTTCTCTTTACTGCCGGAAGTCAACATAGACTGACTTGGTGTGTGCTCTACCATGAGCTCTTCCCTGGGTTCCGTTTTATTCCTTCCTCTTCCTCTTTCTGTCCCGCTCTCCCTTCTCCTAGTCCCTCTCTTCAGAATAGGAGACACCGGGCTACTCAGATCTTCCCATTTTGACACTGAACTGCCCAGGCTGGCCTCAAACTGGCAATCCTCCTGCCTCAGCCTCCCTCATAGTTGGTATTATGGGCACATGTCCCTACTCACAGACCGCATTCTTTTTTCTTTTTGAGACAGAGTCTTGCTCTGTAATTCGGGCTGGCCTTGCACTCACTGGGTAGCCCCTGATAGCCCCAAGCTCGCAAGTTCGCATTGCTCCTCTGGCCGCCACACCTCCTGAGTGCTGGGATCACAGCTGGGCCCCAGCAGGCCCGGCTTATACTGTTTCTAAGGAAGAAAAAGGTAGAAGGGACTTGGTTGGACTAAATTAAGGACGAATAAGCCTCAGGCCCCTCCTCTCCATCCAGGTGCCTTGTTTTGTATTTATAAATTTTGCGATCTTTTCTTCACCAGAGTCCCTCACATTCTCTAAGATCTGGGCTCTGCCAGACCTGGATCTCCCGCTGAATCTTCCGCTGAATCGCTAGGTGCTGAGCACTGCAGAGGATGGACCCCCCTTAGGGTCCGGCGCGGTGGCCGGAGCCGTTCTGTGCCCAGAGTCACACAGCTCACAAGTGTGTGCCAGGGTGAAGGGCCAGGTTTGGCAAATAAATAGTAAGGATACCCAGTTGCAGCGGAATTACAGATAAACAGGAATGTGAGAATATAAATACATCTGCAGTGTGTCCTCAAATCCCCACCGAAATGTGTCTTCGACCCACCTCACCACCCTGCACAGGTCTTGGGAGGAGGCAGAGGGATGCATCGGAGCGAAGCATAACAAAAGGGAAGGAACTTCGAAGCAGTGGGGTGCGAGGGTCCCCAGAAAGACACAGGAAGCAGCTCCCTTCCACTTGGCTTTCCTCCTGCAGACTGGGACCCCAGATGCTCGAGGTGGGAGTCGGGAGCCAGACCCCCCCCACCCCCGGGTCCGTCATGCTGTAGAGGCGTGACTAGTTGGACTGCCACGGACAAAACTTTCCTTTTCTTTTTTGCTCTTTCTTTTGAGACAGGATCTCCCTGTGTGGTTCAGGCTGGCCTCGAACTCTTAAGGATCCTCCTGCCTCAGCCTCCGGCGTGCTGGCACTACAGGCGTGCGCCACCACGCGCGGCGGGCGGTCTGATATAAAAACAAATAGGCTGCGGATAGAGTAGAATGCAAACTGCCTAGCAGTGCTGAGGCTACAGCCCGAGGCTTCGGGACAGTCTCCCCTCGCTCCGGGCGCTGCGGGGCCGGGACCACCGCCCCGGCGCTCAGGGCTCCTCCCCGCGCTCGGGCGGGACGCTCGGCAGGCGGGGCGGGAGCGGGGCGGCCCCTCCCTGGGCGCTGGAATGCGCGGGGGGCGGGGCGGGGGCTCCAATCCCGGCGGCGGCGGCGGCGGCGCAGGCGGAGGGGGAGGGGAGCCGCGAGCGCGTCCGGCTGGAGTCGGAGCCGAGATTCCGCGCGGGACGCGCACCCGACTCCCGACCCAGTGCCCGCGCCCTGCCCGGCCCCGCGCGCGCCATGGGGCCCGGGCCGCGCTGAGCGCCATGGAGCTGGCGGCCTGGTGCCGCTGCGGGCTGCTCCTCGCCCTGCTGCCCGCCGCTGCCGCGGGCACCCAAGGTGGGTCTCGGGGGCGCCCGGGGATCCCCAGGATCGCCGGCCCGGCGGGGACGGGGAGGGAAGCGAGTGCCCGGGGACGGGGGAAAGTTGCGCGAGCGCTCGAAAGTTTCCCCGCGCGCGGCGCTGCGCTGCGGGTGCGCGCGTCGCCTCGGATCCCTCGCCGGCCGGAGCTTCGAGGTCCTCGCAGCCTCCGCCTCCCGAGCCGGCTGCTCCGGATTCCCCCGGATTCCTGGGCCGGCCAGAGGAGGGGGCGCTGGGGCGGCGACCTGCCCCGCGGATCTGGGAGCAGGAGTGGCCAGGCCAGGGTGCCCTGTGGCCCCAGCCGGGGTCTGGGTTGGAGGTTGGCATTTGTTTGGAGCCCATTGCATCCGAACGTGGGTGCTGCGGGAAGTCCCCACGCTCCCCCAGTGTTGGGGATGGGACCGGGTCTCGAAGTAGAGAGCGCGGTGCACGGCTACACCGCCGGGCGTGTTTGGAACGGATTTCTTTAGGGACAGGAGGGGGTTTTGCTCCTCTGAGCTTTGTCCCGAGCTGGGAGGCCCGATGGGGGTACCAGAGGCGGGCGCTGTGTGGGGGCAGGGTGTGTCCCGACGCGTCTGCCCATCGGTGCCCGCGGTGATAAAACCGCGTATACTCTGGGCCCCCCCGTGCCCGGCATCTGGGAGGGTCTGCATGTAAATCTTAGGGACACCCCAGAGAAAGTACTGTTCGGACCCTGTTTTCCGGGTGCAGACCTGGGCTCCACGATGTTGAGTATCCGCCAGGAAGCCAGGGACCAAACAGGACCCCAGGCAGTGTCCCTGCCGAGCACCCACTGGAAATTACATCAGTTCACCTGAAAAAGGGGGACGCTGAGCCCGCGATCCTCAGGTTGCCTCGGGTTTCGGGGAGACCAAGTGAGTGTGGGAGCAGTGCGCCCCCTCTCCCCCGGCAGGACGCCTGGCCGGACCTGGTGTCACCGAGTCTGTGTCACCCGCAGTGCCGTGTGTGGGGTCCCTGTGTGTCTGTGTGTGTGAGCTTTGTTGCCAAACATCAGCCCCTCCCTGCTGACTGGGGACCCGGGCTGAACTCTGCCCTCGCTGGGAACTCCCTCAAGGTGCGGGCAGAGCTGCTGTAAACAGCAGGAGGGGTGGCCCTTCACCTAGTGGGGAGCCCACCCCGCCCCACCCCTTCCCAGGCCGCCGGCTTCACCCCTGACCCTCGGAGGAGCAGGGTGAGGCCCGCTGGGGCCGAGCCCTCCTCACCTTGGCCCAGGGCTGCAGAGCTGAGATGGGGAGCCCCATGGGTACTGCGGGTACAGAGAGGGACCCACTGCACCGCCCAGGCGCCTCGGTGCCCCTGGCAGGGGCAGGATTTCCCGAGGTCTCTGGTTTTCTGAACTGCAGAGAGCACATCTTTTAACCTTGCAGAGCTGAATTCTCCATCAGCCGCTTTCTTGTGCTCAGGGAAAGTGGTCACTTTAGTATTTAAGAAAATCTTAAATACTAGACGGTCCAGCATACAATACGGAGGATCCAGCATACAGAACTGCACCACGTTCCGAAGTGAAATGAAAGCTGCTTCTTGTTTTCTCCTGCCCACGGGATCAGCCCTGTGCGTCCTGATGTCCGACCCCATGTCCTGGTAGTTTGTAAAGAACCTGGCGCGGTGCGCTTCCTGTGCACCTGCTTCTTTGCAGTTTTATCTGCCCTCTGCCCCATCCCCGGTAGAGATGCACTGACCAGAGAAGGGGTGCCTGCCCTCTCCAGCTTTCCAGTGCCAACCTGGGTGCTCAGGGACTCTCTTGAGGAGGACGACGAACCGGGTCATGGCCTGCATGGCCAGGCGCCCTCCTGGAGAAGCACTGCTTGTCCTCTCCCTTCCTGTGTGCCCCGTGCCCGCCTGGCGCGGCTGCTCATGGAGGGCAGGGGTCAGAGATGGAGGCCTGTGGGTGGGTGGCACTGGCGGGGGCGGCATGCCGCAGAGCCCAGGTGGTGTGCCCGCGCTGAGTGATGGGCCGCACGGGCAGGAGCAGAGCGGGCTGGGCAGTGGGAGGGTGGTGTTGTTAGCGCTGAGGTCTCTGTGGCCGCCGTTCTGTTTACAAAGCCCCATGGCGTTTACACGCTTCGGTCCCCGCTCTTCCGCCGCGCTTGGTCCCTCTCAGAGGGGCAGGGGCCCTGGCAGCCACGTTGAAGTCGCTGAACAGTCACAGCGTGCAGGTCAAGTTGGGGGGCCTGCTGGGCCGGGAGAGGAGCTTGACTTGCCCTCTGCCCTGGGGGGTCTCGAGCCCAGCAGGGTCAGGAGAAGAGTGGGTGACCAGGGTTGGGTTCAACCCTGATGGGAAGCCAGGGATTTGTAGCAGGTGAGTCCTGGCATCCTGGCGCAGCTGCAGGCCCGGGCCCAGCGAGAGGGCACGCTGGAGATGCAGGGACTTACCCGGGTGTGCTCAAGACCAGAGAAAGTGCAGGCTTTCATCTAATGAGCACGCGGGCGCTGGGGCCAAGGCTGGTGGACATAAAGGATGGACCAATGCCGGCACAGCGATGTGTCCTGTGATCTCAGTGGACCCTCTAATTTGGACACTTTTGTTTTTTGAGACAAGGTCTTGGTTGTGGACCAGGTTGGTGGCGAACTCATAGCCATCCTCCTGCCTCCATCTCCTGAGTGCTTGGGTTACAGATGTGTGTTCCCACATGTCCTGGTGTGGATAATGGACCGCAGTAGGACCCCGTTCGTCTGGACCCCGTTTCTTTGCTCAGGTAGGGCCTCAGGTGTGCCCTCTCGCTGGGCCCGGGCCCGCAGCTGCGCCAGGATGCCAGGACTCACCTGCTACGAATCCCTGGCTTCCCATCAGGGTTGAACCCCAACCCTGGTCACCCACTCCTCTCCTGACCCTGCTGAGCTCGAGGTCCCCAGGGCAGAGGGCAAGAAGGCTGCTTGGGGCGTTGGCAGATCTCAGGGGACAATTTTACCACCTGTTTGCAAACACTGAGTCTTACTTCAAGGCAGCCACAATTCGGGTAAACAGACTGGCACACGGGCGGGGCGGGGCCCTCTCTGACCTCCTGCCTGGCCCGGCCACCCGGCCCTGCCCGAGCCCTGTGTTTGTCGGTGGCTTCTCCAGAGCTGATGAGTGTTTACGTTGGTTCGAGGTGTGGCCGGCCGTGCATCTGTGCAGTTAGGCCTCCTGGAGTGAATGAGGGAGGAAGCCGGCCGGACCCACGTTCAAATCCTGCCTCCGAGGCTTCCGAGCTCTACAGCCTTAGGTTGGTCACCCGGACCCCTAGCAGCCTCAGTTTCCTTCTTTGTGAAGTAGAGGTGGCAGCTGCCCCTGGAGGGTGAGGGGGAGCTGCCCGGGTATTGGTGCAGGGTCCCAGCCCAGGTGCCCTGGTCCCTGCCGCTATTGTCTTCTGATGCCCGGATGCCACTGCTGGTGTCCATTAGAGGTGGTGGCCTCAGGGGTTGGGCTCCCTGTCCCCAGCCTGGCCAGGGCCTGGGTCTGTCCTGGAGACAGCTGTGCCTATACAGCAGCTGAGCTTGGAGGCCGGGGGAGGTCCTGCAGCGGGCGTTATTTTGGGCCTGGCTGCCACTGGGCTCCTGTTTCTCTTGGGAGTCCGCGGGGGAGGGGCGGGAGGGCAGGGTGCCGAGGGCGCGGCCTCCATCCGGAGATGGTCCCGGGTCCTATTTGTGGGCTTCCTGTCCCTTGTCTTTCCTCTGTCTGCCCAAGGGGAGGGACAACACACTGTGGGTGACACTGGAGGCCCTCAGCAGAGACGGGGGAGGGGGTGCCCTCTGCTCCCTGGGGGCGGGGACGTCTGTGTACCCTGGGCCCTGTCCCTGTAACCCAGAAGTCTGGGCAGCCGGGCACCTGTGGGCCTGGGCATCCCAGCCCCACCCCACCCCCCGCCTCCTGGCAAGATGTGCCAGGTGATTCATCTTCTCACAGAGTGGAAAAACAAGTTCAGCTGGCACTTCAGTTTCCCGGGACGGTGGGCCTGGCGCTGGCCGGCACCCAGAGCCCCTCACGGGTGTGGCCCCGCCGTGGGTGTGGGCTTGGTGGGTCCTCGTGGGCACTAGGCTGAGATGCACATGTGGTGCTTCTTGATGCCCCTTGGCTGCTGCCTGGTGCCAGGTAGGCAACCAGGAATGACGTCGTGCCCTTGTGGCAGGAGTTTCGTGGTGTGGGTCCTGCCAGCTGGGGCTGGAGTCTTGCCCTGCGGAGGTGGCCAGGGTGAGGTGCTGGCATAGGAAGCTACCAGCCCTTACCCCAGGATGGATCTGTAGCAGGCCCTGAGCTTCATGCCAGGCTCTTTGTCCCTGCGGGGGGACAAGTCCCTCGTGCACCAGCTGTGCCTTTACTGACCCCCACCTCCCCTCGGTGGCATGGGGGGGTGCCCCTGGGGAAGTGGCCGTGTGGGCGCTGGAAGGCACAGGAGAAGGTGCGAGGGGACGCAGAGGGCTGGTGACTCATCCTCGCCTCTCTTGGGGGATTTTTGCCCTGGCTGGCATTGTGCTTTGAGGACAAAGGACGGCTCTCTCTGCCCAGCTCTCTATGCTGGCGGGAGCCCTGCGGGGCTCACTGTAGGGGCTCTGGGTGGGCAGCCAGGTGCCTGGCGTAGCCCCAAAAGCGGCCCCCGATGTGGAGCCCGCAGCAGAAGGGCCGTGGGTGCAGAGGAGGCCGCCGGCTGGGCACGGCCCCTGGCTGGGTCTCAGCCCAGCCCCTCTGCCCTCCGCAGTGTGCACAGGCACCGACATGAAGCTGCAGCTTCCCGCCAGCCCCGAGACCCACCTGGAGATGCTCCGCCACCTCTACCAGGGCTGCCAGGTGGTACAGGGGAACCTGGAGCTCACCTACCTGCCCGCCGACGCTGACCTCTCCTTCCTGCAGGTGAGGCCGGGCCGGCCCGCCTGGTCCTCCGTGCGGGAAGTCCTTGCTGAGGCCCAGCCCTGCGGCTGGCTGCGGACATGTGGGGTGGGATCCCTGTGTTTCTGTGCAGTATTTCGTGCTGGTGTTGTGTTTCTTGTTTCGGAGACGGAGTCTCATGATGTAGCCCAGGCTGGCCTGGCCTCAGACTCCTGGTGACCCTCCTGCCTCAGCCTTCTGAGCGTTGGGATTAAGGGCATACACACTGCTCGGGGGCATAGGGGGAGCTCTGGAGGTCTCAGGCTGTCCGGGCCCAGCCCCTCACTGCTTTCCCAGGACATCCAGGAGGTTCAAGGCTACCTGCTCATCGCACACAACCGCGTGAGACAGGTCCCGCTGCAGAGGCTGCGCATCGTGAGGGGCACTCAGCTCTTCGAGGACAGCTACGCCCTGGCCGTGCTGGACAACAGGGACCCTCTGGACAGCGGCCCCCTGATCCCGGGTGCTGCCCCGGGAGGTCTGCGTGAACTGCAGCTCCGGGATCTCACAGGTGCCCTGGCCATCACTGAAGCCTCTGGGTTGTGCCCCAAACCAACAAAGAAGAGAAGACAGATCCCCCCCCCTTCGGGGAGGTCCCCGTGCGCACCAGCACACACAGCTGAGCCTCACGATGTGGGCTGGGGTCTCGGTGATCTTCCTGCCTCAGCCTCCCAGGTGCTGAGATGACAGGTGTGCACCGCCGTGTCTGGCCCCAGGGCCTCTTATATCATCTTTTAATTTAATTATTTGTGTGGCGCTGGAAACAGCGCAAGGCCCCATGCCTGCGGTTCTCACTGTTCCTGCAGGGGCTCGGGCGAGGGAGAAGGAAGGGGCTTCTGGACCCCAGAGGTCCCTGTTGCTGTGGGGTGGGTGACAGAGCCCTGACCACTGCCCGCTCCACAGAGATCCTGAAGGGCGGGGTCCTGATCCAGCGGAACCCCCAGCTGTGCCACCAGGACACCATCCAGTGGGGGGACATCTTCCACAAGAACAACCGGCTGGTGCCTGTGCAGGTGGACGCCAACCACTCGCGGGCCTGTAAGCCGCCTCCCCGACACCCGCCTGGGCACAGCCTGACACTTTCCCCTCTCTGCCCCACCTGTTGCTCTGCCGCTTCCGTTTCTTTTCTCCCTCTGCTTCCAGCTGCTGCCTCTAGGCTTGGAGACCTCTTCAGGGTTGCTGTGTAGCCCAGGCTGACCTCAGACTTGTAGCGATCCTCCTGCCTCAGCCTCCTGAGTGCTGGGATGACGGGCATGCGCCGCCCTTCCCAGTGCCCTATGCCCACCGCCCGCTTCCTCTCTCCCCAGGCCCACCATGCTCCCCGGCCTGCAGAGCCCCCTACTGCTGGGGGGAAAGCCCTCAGGACTGCCAGACCTGTGAGTCTGCGGGCGGCCGGGTGGAAGGGCGCATGGGGGTAGGTAGCTGCCTGGTGCCACCCTCACCTGCCTTGTGCCCACAGTGACGCGCACGGTGTGTGCCGGTGGCTGTGCCCGCTGCAAAGGCCCACAGCCCACAGACTGCTGTCACGAGCAGTGTGCCGCAGGCTGCACGGGCCCCAAGCATTCCGACTGCCTGGTACGTGCTCTGTGAGGGGTGGGCGCCTTGCCTGGCACTGCCCTGTGCTCTGGCACGCGGAGTCACAGCTGCCTGTCCCCCAGGCTTGTCTGCACTTCAACCACAGTGGCATCTGCGAGCTGCACTGTCCAGCCCTGGTCACCTACAACACAGACACTTTCGAGTCTGTGTCCAATCCTGAGGGCCGCTACACCTTCGGTGCCAGCTGTGTGGCCACCTGTCCCTGTGAGTGCTGGCAGCGGGGTGGACAGGAGCACGTGGGCACTGTGTTTCTCTTGCCGTGGAGGTCGGGTCTGAGCTGCTTGGTTCTTCCGATGTGGAGCAGGTGGCACTTACTGAGGGTGCCACCCTGTTCCTGTGCCTCAGTTTCCTTATCCGTAAAATGGAAGCCGGGTGTGGTGACACACACCCATCATCCCAGCACTTAGGAGGCTGAGGCAGGAGGACTGCTGCAAGTGCACCACCAGCCCTGGCTACATCGCAAGATCCTATCTCCAAGACAAAACAAATAATAATTTACCATAGCATCATCTAGGTTGGCATTGTTTTGCAGTGAATGATTTTCTAGATCAGATCTCACTTTCCAGTTGGTATCTCTTAAAGAGACATAATAACATTTCAGTTGTGTTAACGCTGTTCTGAGACACACTGACTTGCTGTTTTCTATACAGCAGACAGCAAAAAGCTATTCTCCCCAAAAGTGTTGAATGATATTACCATTTAATGGTTCAGTTAATGATAATTTAAATGTTCATTTGACCGAGGAATATAAAAATGCTTTTAATAGTTAGTGCAACTCACCCCTTTCTTACCGTTTACTTTGAGATACAGTCTAAGTCAATAAGCTAGCCACACCGGACCTGAATTTGTGATCCTCCTGCCTCAGCCTCTGAGACTGTGCACCACGGCCTTCAACTTGCCGTTTCCCTTTTTGCAAGATGAAAGTGTCACCCGCTCAGCACACGAGCTTGTATCTGTGCCTAACGGCGCAGGCGCGCAGGCTGTATGGGCTCAGAACGTGGACACGCGCCCCTGTCCCCGCAGACAACTACCTCTCCACGGATGTGGGCTCTTGCACCCTGGTCTGTCCCGTGAACAACCAGGAGGTGACGGCAGAGGACGGAACCCAGCGCTGCGAGAAGTGCAGCCGAGCGTGCCCCCGAGGTGCCGCCCCACGCCAGCCCCTCCCCTCAGCCCGGCCTGGCGCCCGGCTCAGGCTGAGCCTCCTTCTCCTGCCCCACAGTGTGCTACGGCCTGGGCATGGAGCAGCACCGGGCCACCAGGGCGGTCACCAGCGCCAACATCCAGCAGTTTGCTGGCTGCAAGAAGATCTTTGGAAGCCTGGCGTTTTTGCCCGAGAGCTTTGAGGGGTGAGTGGGTGGGTGGGAACACGGGTGGGGGCCGGGAGGCCGGGGAGATGGAGCCAGGCCAGCAGGGGTCTGAGTGAACCTGCTGGAGCCGTGTGATGCAGACAGGATCTCTGGGGTCACTTCTCCCCTGAGAGCTCTCCAGTGGAAAGGACCCAAGGAGACGTCCGTAGAGGCATGGATAAATGAATGATTTATCTGTACAGCAGGAAACTCAGCAGCAGCAGGAATTGACGTCTAGTAGGGTTGGGCATGATGGCACACACCTGTCACCCTGCGTGCAGGCAGGAGCATCACCCAGAGTTCCTGCCAGCCTGGTTTAAGGGCTAGCCTGAACTCACAATGAGACCTTGTCTCAAAAGATAAAAACTGGTCCCACCCTGACGATGGCGCCTGGTAGGTACTGAGTGCTCTTGATGTTAGTTTTGCTCTCCAGTCTGGGTTGATGAGCGCTCCTCTCTGCACTGGACACGTGTGCCAACGTCAGTTCTTGCTCCTGTGACTGGAGCAAGACTCCTGACTCCTGACTCTGGCCACGATCACCGTCTCTCTGGGCCACATTCCTAGAAATAAGATTTTGAGATCAGGGCCGGGGAGTTGGCTCAGTGGTTCCGGCGCCTGTCTTGCAAGCGCAAGGGCCTGGGTTCGATTCCCCGGTAACCACATAACAATACTGGGTGTGGAGACCCACAGCCAGCAGCAACCAGTACCACATACCACAGTGCCGGGCGTGGTGGCTCACGCCTGTAATCCCAGCACTCTTGGGAGGCAGAGGCAGGAGGATTGTGATGTGAGTTTGAGGCTGAGCTCAGGGCCAGCCTGAACCACAAAAAGCGAGACCCTGTCTCAAAAAAAAAACCTAAAAAAAAAAAAAAAAAAAGATTTTGAGATCAAAAGATACCAGTGCTGTGTTCCAGGTCCTACCAAACCAGGCTGGGGTGCCACTGGGCCCAGTGGGCAAAGGGTTGAGGTGCAGGTGGGATGGGGTGTAACTGGGGGAAACGCGGCTGCCGACCCTCCGGATCTTGCAGAGACCCCGCCTCCACCACGGCGCCCCTGCAGCCCAAGCAGCTCAGCGTGTTTGAAACCCTGGAGGAGATCACAGGTGGGCGCTGTTCCGCTCCTGCTCCAAATGCTGGGGTGTCCCTGTCCGGCCAGGCCCTGCACCCCTAACTGCCCTTTCTGTTCGCAGGTTACCTGTACATCTCAGCGTGGCCGGAGACCATGCAGGACCTCGGCGTCTTCCAGAACCTGCGGGTCATCCGAGGGCGTGTTCTGCACAAGTAAGAAGGGGAGACGGCAACAGGGGCTCCACTCTACAGGGCACCCCCAAGGGGCAGGAGGTCGGGTTGGGGTGCCCTCCGAAGCTGAGACTTCCTCCTCCACAGTGGTGCCTACTCACTCACCCTGCAAGGCCTGGGCATCCGCTGGCTGGGGCTGCGCTCACTGCGGGAGCTGGGCAGTGGGCTGGCCCTGGTCCACCGCAATCCCCGCCTCTGTTTTGTGCACACGGTACCCTGGGACCAGCTTTTCCGGAACCCACACCAGGCCCTGCTCCACAGCGGGAACAAGCCAGAGGCCGAGTGCGGTGAGCAGGGAGCCGCAGAGCCCCGGCTCTGTCCCGCGGGGGCCTGGGCTCCTGCTTCCACTGGGCCCCAGACACTCACTGCCCTGGCATCCCGGCCCCTCCCCTCTTGCTGGAACCTCAGCCCTCTCCCTTCCCCACTTCCTGGCACCGCCCCCGGGGTCTCCTCTGAGAGCCCCGTGGCCTTCTCTTTGCCGCAGCGGCGGAGGACCTGGCCTGCAACCCCCTGTGTGCCCACGGCCACTGCTGGGGGCCAGGCCCCACCCAGTGTATCAACTGCAGCCGGTTCCTGCGCGGCCGGGAGTGTGTGGAGGAATGCCACCTCCTACAGGGGTATGCTGGGCTGTGCAGGGCCGGCCGGGGGCACTGCATGGCAGCCCCAGGCTCCTCACTGCCAACCCTCCCCCAGGATGCCCCGGGAATATGTGAGCAACAGGCATTGCCTGCCGTGCCACCCCGAGTGCCAGCCCCAGAACGGCTCCGTGACCTGCTTTGGATCGGTGAGGTGCTGGGGCACAGCACTGGGGGCAGGGTGCTTAGATGGGGACTCTCAGCCCCTGGGTAGTGGGAGGCTGAGCTCCAGGGTCAGGAGCGGGCCTGGGCCTCAGCAGATGACGGACCAGGGCGGCCCGCGTCTGCCCTTGTGTCCACACCTGTGACGCAAGCCTCCCAAGCCACCTGGATTCGAATCCAAGCTCGGTTTCTCGTTTGCATGGTGAATGTTGCAATCGTACCTTGTCAGGGTGTGGTGAGAAGGGAATTAAATAGGGGTTGGCAGGGCGCCTGGGCCCCGAAAAGGCTTTCCAGTCATAGTTGAACCTCCACGTCACACGTTGGAGGGCGCACGTCCCGCTTCGGACACTTTCGGTTCCCAGATTGAAGCCCCTGCTCAGTATCGTGGCTTCAAGAAGGAATGTGGAGGGCAAGATAGCTGTCGGATGAGCGGGGAAAGTGCCAAGGAGAGGCCCAGGGAGGACGAAGGGCACTGAGCCTGCTGCCCAGGGTGTCGGTGCCAAAGCCCGCCCGCTGTCCCCAGGAGGCTGACCAGTGCGTGGGCTGTGCCCACTACAAGGACCCGCCCGTGTGTGTGGCCCGCTGCCCCAGCGGTGTGAAGCCCGACCTCTCCTACATGCCCATCTGGAAGTACCCGGATGAGGAGGGCACGTGCCAGCCGTGCCCAGTCAACTGCACCCACTCGTGAGTCGGGGCGGGAGCTTTCCTGGAAGAGCCGGTCTCAGTCCCTACCCTGAGAGGGAAAACTACCTTTGCTTTCCTTTCCCGGAAACCTAATTGTTCATTTCTTTTTTTCTAATCACAAAGAGTAACATGTTAAACATTTAAATTGCTGGGCGTGGTGGTACGAGCCTGTCATCCTGCACTGGAGGCTGAGGCAGTTCAAGGCCAGCCTGGAGTAATGAAAATTAAATGGACACGCAAAATATAAATGAATGTTGGTACTTCAGTCTTACTGTTAATACTTTGGGATATTTTCCCTTGTTTTTATTTTAATCTTTGTGGTAATACTGAGGATTGAACTCAAGGCCTCAGCACGGGGCTGTATGCCTCAACCTGCTTTATTTATTTTTGTTTAGTTTTTTGTTTTTTTTTTTTTTTTAGGTTTTTTGAGACAGGGTCTCGCTTTGTGGTTCAGGCTGGCCCTGAGCTCAGCCTCAAACTCACATCACAATCCTCCTGCCTCTGCCTCCCGAGTGCTGGGATGACAGGCGTGAGCCACCAC